>SNQJ01S0077536.1:24909-39082 GCA_010110895.2 Picea sitchensis | reverse complement strand
TGATTTTCCCGACCTTGCACTGGATGAATGCTGTCATAACTCCTCTGCTCCTCTGCGAGATCTGACAGCTTTCGGGACTTCACGAATCCTCCATGGGGGATTCTAACCGTCAAATTCCTCCTTGACAATTTTGGAAAAATGAATATGGTATCTCCACAAAAACTTATCCACCAGCGAACTAAAGTTACTGCGTCTCCTTCCAACGTTCAAGACACAATTTCCTTTGAGATTTCTCCACGACTCGAGTATTCAAGATGACTCCTGCACGCACTCCTTGCGGCAACTTTCCAATACTTCCAAGTATTGAATCCTTCGACTCTGTGCACTCCCTGCGAGAACAGTCTTTCTCAACTCCGCTCATTTTGCAAACCCTGAGACTTCACGCAGCCTGTGCACTCCTTGCACGGCTCCCGTGCTTAATTTGCACCTTTGCGAGAATGAGAATAACGTTATCTCTTCTGAGTTTTTAGAGATGAACTCTGACTTCTGTCGACGCACACCTTGCGAACAATTCCACTGCACTCCTTGCAGGAAAACTCTTACTTAGACAGAGAAACAATTGAAACTCATTCTCCACTCTCTCTCTTCAGATTTCAAACATTGAATATGAAATCATACATTCACGCATAAAAGTAAATTCATAACAGAGAATAAACATCCATGAGCATGAAATTCATAATGCATACACAGAGAACGAATACGACACCATGAATTTGAATCGAAGATATTTCTATTAATTCAAATCTCTATACATGGGTGGTTTCAAATACAACTCTCTGCTCTCTTCTCTATGCTCTGTCTTACTACTGTTACAATGATACAAGTGAGGGTGTCTATATCTGTTTTCCCACTTCGCTCCTAAAACTGTTTAATCTGAGAATTCAAAGCTACCTACTATCATTCATTAACATAAATACCTTCACCTAATATAGATGAGAGCGGGACGCTTAAGGTCTATTTACAATATGGAAGTACGCCCTCCCTTAATTGTTTCATTTAAGTTTGGCACATCCAACTTCAAAAAGATTCAAACAATTTTATCATGTGCCAAAATGCGTTTTCACCTACCCCACGCTCGCTTGATGCTGGCGATGCTCCTGCATCACCTGCCCAAAAACAGAGACAGTGATGGTCCTGCCTCTGATACCGGTGACGTAGAGACAGTGCAAAGCTGCACTAAATTGTACATGCAACAGGGGAAAGGCCCCAGTGACAAAAGTGTTCAATCCGCAAATACCATGCCAAAAAGTATGACATCTCGGAGTATCGCTCCAACGGCCCATCACAACAACAAAGTAACCCAGAGCTCTTTAAATGGACTAGGAGATAACGCCCCTCCTCACTCTAAAATTGATAGTTCTCACAAGCTTCCATTAGAGAAGAAGGGGGAAAAAATGTGGGTCAGGAAGAAGAGCCAAAAATTTAGAGTCAGAACATGGAAGTTGACACCGATCTAGATGCCATGTTCCCCTTCCTTGACCAGCTGCAAGACAACATCCACCATAGCCATCCAATGGACATATCCATTACCCAAAATTTTGACAAAGATGAATCCTTCGTGTTCCAGAGTGTTGTTTTTGATAGCCGAAACAAAATATTGATATTTGAGAAAAAAAATGTTAAATATATCAAAGGAAAATCTCGTTCAGAGCTTAACATTGCCAACATGCGGCCATCCCAAATCTATCAACTTGACACTGCGACCGGAGAAGTAGTTCATGATTCCATTGGACACATCGAGACCTAGAATGCCAAACTGAAGGACCGAGTCAAGGAATTGGAAGACGCTTTCATTCCTATGCCATTGCTTGTCAATCCTTTGGCAATAGCCATGCCTGGAATGCCTGCACCCAATGTAAAATCATCCTCCACCCTGCTCACATCCTATAAAGGATATGTGGAGAACAATATAAAAAAAATAATGGAACTGGTTACCCAAGCATGGAAAAGATCACAAACCATCGCTTCCCTTGGAACCAGGGCACATAGCTTGCTTGATCTTTTGCAAGCCGAATTAAAAGATGAAGAAAATTTCTTTTTAAAAACGGTCATCGCTTTTGGCAAGATTGTCAACAATATGACAGAAACAAAAGGAAGAGAAGAAGATATTCCATCCAAAAACTGGATTGACCAATTGAATGCATGTTGGAAACAAAAAGTAAAGAACCTGCATCTGATTGTCCAGTAATGTGAACAAGCCATAGAAAAGAAAGATAAATTATTCACAAAGCTGTCAAATATAGACTTAGCAGGGAAAACCAACGACTTCCAAGACCCCCTCTTAATCGCAAACTCCTTGTCCTTAACCAGGCAAGAGTTCGATAAATAGGTTTCTATGTTGAATACCTTCTCTCTCGAAATTTTTTACAGCATTCTTCAATTTGATCAAGCTCACGTCCATGACTGGCTAGTCAAATATGCAGTACAAAATGAGGAAATTCATCAGGCTCTCTCTAATCTTTCTATCGACTTCCAGGAATTAGAAAACAAATTTTTCAACATCAAAATCTAGAATGAGATCAATGTCGCCCCAATGAGAAGCTACATTGAAGAATGGGACAAAAGGCAATTGAAATAGGCTGCCAACAAAAGCCAATGGGCAGTTCCTGGCATTCCAACAGTTGTGGAGAACATCCTTGAAACCACAATCGTCGCCGACATCAAAGAAACAGTAGCCGCAAGAAAATAAGCAAAGCTCTCATATGTACCCTCACTGTAAGTTTAGTCATCGCATCTTTCATTTTTTCTCAGCCCGATTATTCCACTTTCTTAAATATAGATGTATAGGCAAACACTTATACCTTTCCATTTATTTTCTTTTGCAGCTATTGCACTGTATCTTCTTTCCACAACCCTGTTTCTTGTACATATTTCTCTAATGGTCCACGGGAGCCCCAATCCCAGTCTACATGACAAACGCATTAAAATTCCGGTTTATATGTAACAGACTTTAATTTTTTGGTATATTTCAAAATTTGCAGTAGTATGAAACAAACTTTCATTTTTTGACATACTTGAAATAAAAAATGCATTTAAATTTTTATATGTTACAGACTCTATTCTTATCTTTCTGCATTCTGTATAAAAAATGCATTTGTTTTTTAATATGTTAGACTTTTATTCTTATCCTTTAGCAGTTTGTATGGAAAATGCATCTACTCTTTTATATGTTACACACTTTTCTTTTCTTATATATTTCAAAATAAATGGTGTTCAACACTGCAAGTGTCATTTACATATACCCCATGTTCACAAATGCATTTAAATTTTTATATTACTTATCTCATACTAATTTTATGTCATCATATATTTTTATCTTTCACTAGTCCATATGGAAAATGCATTTAAATTTCCAAATTTAATCTTGCACTCTCAACAATTTTTTTACTTTGTTATATACTTTCAAAAAAATTAGGTTTGTTATATACTTTCAAAAATTAGATGTTGTTGTTCCTGCCGACCATCATTTACTTTTTCCCTATCTTCCGTGATATACATTTTGCACAACATTTCCCTGATATACATTTTGCTCCAAACACTTCGTTTCATTTACAATTCGACCCCATTTTCCACAATTTTCTTTCTAACCTCCTTGGCAGGGACTGCGTTGCCACGCAGCCTTGTTAATTTGATATTTACTTGTTACTATAGAATGTTATAATTTTAGAAGTTACATTTATCTTCTTTAACATTTATTAACAATTGCATGTAATGGGATCACTCAAAGATAAACAATAGACCAATATGTTACATTATAGCTCTCCACAAATAGACCAAGACCATGAAACCAAGACCTCCTGAGTTAGACCTCCTTTGTTATGCTCCAAATATATAAGAGAAGGCAAGTTGTGTGTATATACAAATGAGAGGAAATTGACCTCTATTTATGCACATAACCACATAACTTGACTCCAGAAAAGACTCAACCCTAAGAGGGGTTGTTTTGACTTTTAAACTAAGAATAAGAATAAAATAATAATTTGTTTTGAGCTTATTTATACAATAAGATTACAATAACCTTCTCGAGGTTTGACTAATACAAATACAAAAGAATATCTTCCATAATTACATCAAAATATCAACATAGGATACATGTTCACTTTATTGATTTGATATTTACTTGTTATTATAGATTGCATGTTCACCTATTGGAAAGTGCTAGAATAAATATGTTTTTAGTCACATCTATGTTGTTTATGGACAAGATTAAATATAAATAGAATATTCTTTCTCATTTCCATAATTGAAAGGCTAAGATTTAACACAATGACTTGCTTTCATTTCAAAAGATGGTCATCAATCAATACTATTTCACATCCCATGTTTCCATATCTCCAATAAGTTGGTGGAGATATATCATATGCAGGTCAATAGGTGTCATGGAATTTCAAATGTGATGACCACAATAGGGCAAGGGACGAGAGCATATATCCTATATATCCATTTTTTTCATGGAATTTTTAATACTCCTTTTTATTTCTACCCTTAGTATGGAGACATGACATAACTCTTATAAGCCTACAAATCACAAAAATAACCCAAAAATAAGCAAACAAGTGCATTGACATCTCAACATATAAGGGATATTCCATTGTAATAAGATAACCTTGGGTTCAAGGGCATGGTGTTATACTATTTTCACCCCTCTCTTTAGTATAATACATGGTCATGCATTCCCTAAGAAGGTATTTATCTATATGGATATATATTTATAGACGTAAAAAGGTGACCACCTTAAATTGCTATTATTCATCCTTTAGATCTATGATCTTGTGGAAATTTCAAGAAATTGTCTATCTATCTATCTATCTATGAAATTTGTTTTTGTAGTAATCTTTAAGCGAATTATTTACCTAATAACACGTTCATGTTTTCCTATCATTCAAATTAAAAGGCACTCTCATTAGGAGAAATGTGAGATATTGTGATCCTAGGGCTCAATCTAACCTAGGGGTAGTCTTATTGTCATTTAGGTATAAATGAGCCCTTTCTTCCTTGTACTCTATCATTGTATAATGTTTTTTTTATATTACTATATGCATCATTTTTTCCAAACAAACAAAAGGGATATTATTTTGTAAGAGCGGTATATGGATCTTATGGGATAATATTATAATACAAGGAATGCACTAAAATAAAACCAAAAATATCACAATTATAGTTGTTTTTAGAAAAATTTAAGGTTTACTTTGAAAACTTAGCAAATGTCAATTAATCCTCAATTTTAATATACAATTTTTCCACATACCTGCATTTTTCTTTGTAACATAGTATGTAGTACAAAGTTGGTACTTTATTGTATGTTGAAGTAAAATATCTTATAGTTGACAAGAGTTCCCATGCCCATATGGCCATCCAAATTCCCTACCGCAGTGGCACCAAGAAGATTTTCTTACATATGTGTCATGAGGTGACCAACCTGGAAAATAGGCGATGATACGATAGATCTAAGAGGGTGAAAAGGGAAAATTGCTCATCTTTCTACTAGTATATTACTAATCCCAATCCCTTTTCCAATCTTCACTAAGCCATGCACCTACATTAATTCATTTTTCATAGAGCATTCCTTCATTTGGAATGTGTTTGGATGGCAATGATAGAGCTACCATTCCTCAAATGTGATCTAGTAAGAACAAAGGGTGCAATGGTAAATTCCACCATAGAGGAACTCAAACCTTGTAATAGATCAAAAGCTTGCATCCATGGATCGGGTAGTGCTGCAATATCAGTGACTTCCCTGAATTTACTGCAAGCCCTTTCAAACATCCATGAGAAAAATGATGCAATACTTGATTGATCTATCAAAGACTATTTTTTAATGTAGATCTGATCTATTTATCCCAAATAGATTTCTTAGCTAGATTTGTTTATCTATTTAGTGTAGTTGTGTTGATATTTCCTATGTGTAGGCATGAGGTTTCTTTAGTAGAAACCCTCAAAAAATGTGTGTAACACCCCCCCACCCATCAATACCTATAACCCTAATCCAATTAAAAATGCCTCTCCCCCCTGAATATGAAACAATATATTGAATTCAATTTTCACAATTTTAAAATTACCTTTGTGAATGGATGTGATATGATATTGGTCAACAAGTGAATCCCCCATGAGATGGTGTGGAATTTCAAATTTCATGGCCATGCTTTACCTATCTTGTTTCCATATCTCCAATACATTGGTGGGGCTATTTCCTATGTGGGTCAGCGAGTGTCATGGTGTTTCAAATGTGATGGCCACATTGGTGGGGTTGTTTCCTATGTGGGATAGAAAGTGTCATGGTGTTTCAAATGTGATGGCCACCAATTGGAACTACCTACTTACCGCACTATGACATACCTTGCTAAACAATATGGCCCCATTATTTTTCTGTGTTTTGGCTATGTCACCAACATTGTCATTTCTCCTTTTGAGATGGTAAAACACTTTCTCAAAACCCACAATTCGATATTTGCTATCCTGCCTCCAACAACAAATAAGAAATACGTATTCAATAATTTCAAGGATGTGTTGTTCATCATATATGGAGATTAGTGGAGGTCACTAAGAAAATATGTGTCACACAATTGTTGACTGTCAAAATAATTGATTCCATAAAACATGTGTGAGACAAAGAGTTGTGTATGATGGTGCATTCCATCTAAGATGAGAGGGAAAGATACACAATCACCATGAATGTGAGAAATTCCATCACTATTCTCACCTCTAATGTTGTTTGATGAATGCCAACAAGTAGGAGAATTTTAGATAATGAATCTGATGCCAATGGAAAAGGATTCAAGGATCAATTGTCAAAATTGTGAGCTACAATAGGATATTTCAACATTGGATATTTCATTCATTTTATAGATTTCCTTGACTTGCATGGTATCAAGAGGTGCATGAAGAAGGCCAATTTTTTTTTGATGAACTCACTGGGAAATTAATAGGCGATTTCCATCACCTCAAAATCACTCGTAGAGCTCTATAGGTGATCACCAAATACATTGTCAATACAGAATCACAATTGCTACATCATGGAATTAATTCAACACCTCAAAAAGAGGAACCAAAACTATATAAAGTAGGTTTATATTCACTTGCATGGCTTGTCAACAAGCATTTTTTCACAACTTACACAACTTTCCCTTCAATAGTCGCACGAGTTTGCAAGACACAACATCTCAACTAACTTCAATGCATTTAAGGAAGACAAACCATCTGAGGTAGTCCTATCTTGGTGTACAAGCAGGACTTGAGATCCATTACCATTTATGATAATACCTTGGGTAGTTCCAAGTCTCCTCATGCATAGGGATATGCAATTAAAACTATTTTCTTTCATAATTGGAACTAGTTTTAACGAAGCTTGAAGTTGTCCTATAAATATAGGCCATGGAGTAACAATTTGAGGAAGATTTCATCAAAGTTATTCTATTGAGATGAACATTGATCTCTTGTGTTATACCTTCATCTTGACAATTCATAACTCTATGTTGTTTTTGAGCTCTTCACTGAAAGAGGAAAGAAATATTCTTCACATTTCACTTGAGAGAGAGAGGCTATTTGGAGAGAAAATGAATACTCCCATAGGGAATGTTAGCACCGCCATTTTTCTTTCTGTTTAGAGTCAGTTTTCAGTCGATTAATGGCCCATGTGTCCAAACATGTGAACTCAGGTACGTAGAAATGAAAGGGTTGAAGTCAGCAAGTGGTCAGTTGGCCCTTGGAAATGGGAAGGGATGTTAGAGTCCAAAACATGTGTAAACGGTACGGGCATGTCGTTTCCAGAAAATCGGGTATCGTCAAAACTAGTTTCTATGTACCCTAGGTCGAGTCAGTTAGTTAATAGAAGTCATGTTGCTAAATGTTGTAACTATTATCAGTTCATCATGAAGGTCGAAGGAATGAAAAATTCACGGTGTTCGCATCACGTATGCCCTGAAAACCTTATCGCTTATACTTTGCACACATGGAGGTGTCATAGAAGATCTGCGATTCGATTTGGAACATCTATTCACCATGAATTCAGTGCCCTTTGGCACGTTTCTCCTTTCCACCCGATCAGTTATAAATCCCATAGGTTTTTCACCCAAAACATTCATGAATTCAGATTCAGGCTCCATCTATGAATTCTCCCACAGGTCAAGGTCGATCGAATTCCCCATCTTGGGCATCCGCTCGATACACTGTGCACAATACAGATACTGGTCATGCTATGGAAACCTCTCAAAACAAGAAGAAGGGTACACGCAGTGGCAGGATCACCAGACCTGAGCCTCAGAGCGATTGGGATTCATTTTCTCTCAAAACATTTTTCCCCAAAGGTGAAAGGGAGATTTTTCCTTCACCTACGGGAACGACGACATCACACCGCTCAGGACTTGGAAAGGGAGAAACTGTGCAAGAAGCAAGGATGGTGGAAATCTTGTCTCCTTAGCAGTGGATACCTTAGAGAAGAGGCAGACCAAGGAATAACAAGGAAGTTGTGGAAACTAAACTTTCAGATGAGCCGCTCCCATGATCTATCGCTGGAAAACTACTTATGTGCGTCGTCTGCTTGAAGCCTTTGGAAGGTACCGACCGAGAAAGCAGGAGCAGGACGAGGAGGATGGATGCCTCAGGCTCAAATGATCAAGAGACAACTCATCATCTGAAGCATGCAAAGATAGCCATCATTGAACTGTACCAAGAAAACAGGAAACTGAGGCAACAACTGGCGACGAATATCACAGAAGCAGCAACAACACAAGGTCGTGAGGGGAATGCGACGTGACTAAAAAGACAACTCCGGGAGGCGCAGGACACGATTGTACATTTGCGTGAATCACAACGGCTATCGGAAGAGAGTAATTCCAAACACTCTAGGGAATGTGAAGCGATCGAAGGGATAACCCATGCATCTCTCGCCAGTGAGAAGAAAAAACAAGACTAGATGAGTTCTTTCTTGTACTCGCAAACAGAAAACAAATATTAGAAATTTTGAAAGAAACGTCGCCCAAGGAATTTTACCATTTTAGTAATGGTCGTGACTATATACATCCACTTGTCGCATACACTTCCCTCCCAACAGATGAACACATGGAAGAAGATCAAAGCCATTACAGTAGACAACGGGACTCTGACAATTGTTTGTCTACCCAAATACCCGAACTACAAACCAAATCCCTATGGTGGATTATAACAATTTTGATGTAGCTAGATGGATCTTTGTCTATTTTTGGAAAAAATCATATGAAGAGTTTTGTAATGCAGAACAGTCGATTCCTTAGTCTGTAGAGATAACAGTTAGAAGAATTGGGTAGCCCAAGTGGCGCCCTCGTTTATATATTTTATCTTTTCTATGTAAGCTAGTTTGGTTGGAAAATTTAGTTTAGACCATAGCTATTGTATCTAATTTGAGTTCGAATGAAGCTTAATGCAAAAGTCATGCAACTTTGATGAAAAAATTATAATTGTAGCAGTTGGATGTATTGTTTTCCCTTTCTTGTGTATGTGCTTCTTGTTATCTTTTTCCATATATTTTTCTGTCTATTTTGGAACAAATTTTCAAACATGTGGATTCCCTGCACAACGCCCTTTGTTCGCACCACTTACACAAAATGTTTTCTTCTAAAAGTTAACTCTGAATTTTCCAGCAGCGGTGCTCTGAGTTACTTCCTGTATTTTCTCCCTACCACATTACGATTTTACACTGACGACTGTTGCTCGCTTAGCCTTATCCTCTCAAGTTCAGTCACCGAGTCATTTGTTTCTGTGATTTTCTCGAATTGACTCCATAGCCCAAGTCTTACTTTCTTGCGCCAATATAACCAGAACCTATTATATCAAAGGTGTTAAATCTAGCCACTTTTTTAAGATTCGTATCCCACATGGAGATCGTGCCTCTTGAGAGAGACCTCTCCAGATCCGAAAGGCTACTTTCGGGTCTCAAAGTTGGCTGAAAAAGTTACCTTCATCATCTGTTTATCAACCGAACAGATTTACGGAGTGCTAACAGGTAATGTGAGAGCTCACATGCTCACACCATTATCCCGCGATGTCTATCTCAAGTCATAAGCCTTTTCATTGGTAATAGAAGGGTATTATTTATTCTCCATTTTTTTTTTTCAATTTTATGGTTCTAGAATGTTTAGCTTTGTTTTTATCTTATGCAATGATACTCATCTAATGAACTCATCCAACTAACATTTTTTTGTCTATAGTGTTGCAACATACCTATATAAAAAGGTTTTTTTTAGCTTACTCTTGTGAGAAAAATACAAAACCAGATTGGCGACTCCACTTGGGTTCCAACCCAAAATTCACACTCTTTGGGATGTTAGGAAGCTCTCTCTGACTCTCATTTTATTACATGTTGCTAAACCAACTTGTTCATATGATGGAAACTCATTTTCGGTAATTTTTTCCTTGTAGAATTCTTATTTCCATGTTATGGAGACTTGCAGATCTATTTCCTTGAAATCCACACAATCTCCATAACTTGAACCATTCTTCATCCATGCAACTTGCACCTCTATCTATGTACAGACCCATACAAGTATGTTAATTTTCTTGTTTAACGGTCATTTTAGTTCAATAATAAAACTAGGTGTTATGCTTTAATTCCCTGTAATTATAAGCTTACAATTTTTAGTCTTAGGTCCATTCTTTCCAAGTCCATAGAGCTTTGAGACTTCCTAGTAGGCATGTTGTTGAATCCCTACAAGGGAAGTGGGAAAGTTGAAGGACTCTATAGAAGTGAAGGGGTACACTTCCTTGGTGGGATCGGTTGTGGGGAATGACAGGATGTGAGGTGGGACTGTTGCTAGAGTTGGTGACATTGGCCTTGTCCTAATTTTGTGTGTTGTTGGACCTTAGTTTGTCTTAGGTATCTTTTTCCTCAGTGAACTCATATCCCAATCTTTGGTGTCACCTGTTGTTGAGAGTGAATGAACGTGAGAGTCTATGGCTAGGAGGATCATATGAGGTCTACAACCAGTTGGTGATTTTCATTAAAAGATAAGTGTCTTTTATGTGTTATTATGTTGAATATTGTGTGTTATTTATGTTAATTTTGTTATGTTATAATTATTTTAATTATGCGTGGATTACTTGTTGTTAAGACTACATAATTGTGTTCCTATGTAGGGCATATTCCTTAATTAATGGTATTAGAGAGATAATGGACTGGATTAGATAAAATTTGAAAATTCATTTTTTGACAGAAGTCAGGTTTTTAGTAATGGTGCCTAATTGGGGTCTAGTAACGTTACAGTGTGGCATCAAAGATACAAGTTCAACACTGAGCCTACATGGGTCGGAAAAAACACACAGAGCCTAAATTTGCAAATTTAAATTTCAGAAGATGCCTGGAAATTGTTTGTCAAAAGTCTTAGGTAGAAGTTGAGGAATTTTCCTATAAATTTGTGAAATATGAGTTCAGGGGGTTTAAAATTCCCAATTTAAACCTCTGATTAAGTATTTTTGGCCCTGTATTTGGTCAAATTTTGGAAATTGTAAAGCAACCATCAGGGATGATTTTAAGGATGGAAATTTATTTTAAAATGTAGAAACCTTGGCGAATATTAATAATCCTTCGTATCTCAACTATAAATGTTTGGCGATATGTTTTTAAAAATATTCAAATTTCTAAGTATTTTATATAGTTTTTATAATTTTTTGGCGATTTTTAAGGTAAAATAATTTTATCCTATAGAATTTGGGTGAATCATTTTTTAAATAGCAAGTATCATTTTTGTAAAAACCATGGAAAATTAGCCCATGAGTGAAATTTAGCCCCTAAAATCATCCATGGCAACCATGATGAAATGGGGCGGAATTGGGAAAAAGCCCCAATTACTACCATAAAATTCATTAAGGATTTGATGTGGGAATGTAAAATTTTGGGTGAAAAGGTAGAATTGACATGCACATGGCCAAAATTTGCCATTAGAAGCTTAATTTCAGAGTTTCATGGTGGCCATGGTGGAAATTTTAAAATTATGTTGTTTAGAAAATTTTGGAAAACCTATGAATTTTGGAAATTTTGAGGATTTTTCCGTACCATGATGTCAGCATGATGTAGAGGCCACATGGAATAGATTTGGTAGTGGTGATGTGGACTACCATGGTGATAGGTTCATGGTGGCTAAATAGTGGTACGGTGTCGGGGCGACCAACGGAGTGGTGAGCCAATACCATAAGTGGTATTGCATCGCTCCCAAAGGGGTTTTCCAAATGCCTTTAAAGATGTGAAGCCAATGGTAGGATTCCATGTATCATCGTGTGATAATTGGTATCGCATCATGAGTTTTTGTTAACCTATGATCCATTTCCCCATGTGAAATGGATCCTCCGTCATTGATCTCCCCTAATCATCGATGTTGTCTAATCAAGGAATGCAAGTTGTTCGTGCCAAGGAAAAAGGGCGTGGGATGGGACCCACCCAACCCCGCGGCCAATGAAAGGGTGCCAAGTGGAGGTATGATAGACAAGGTGGGACCCCTATCACATTCAAGGTCAAATGTTTTCCAAGTGGACAACCAATACACATGGGCTCATAAATAAAATAAAAAAATATTATTTAAAAAATGTATTAAAGGTAAAGTAAAGAAGAAAGAAGGGGAAAGAGAAGATGAGAGAGGGAGAGAGAATGAAGAGGAAGGTTATGAAGGATGAGAAGGAAGGGATAGGGTGTCGAAGAGAGTGACATGGAATGAATTCAATGTGCCACATGGACCCAAAATTCCACATCAACAACCACATCAACAAAGATGCCATATGGGAAAAATTGTCATATAGTCTAAAAAAAACAAATTCTGGAGCCAAAATCATATTTTGGCCATAGCAAGATCATAATAACCTAGAAAGAAGACAATAATATTTTATGGGTCTTTTCCATAGTTTCAAGGGCTACAAAAATTCCCAAGAGGGCCACTGGACAATTATGTTATGATTTTACATAAAAATGCAAATTAACTTTTTTTGAAGATCAGGGTCAAGCTTAATGGCTGGAGCATAGTTACTATCAAGAATTTTACATAGTTTCATAAAAGTAGACATGAATATTATATACGAAAGTATTGGCTGGATTCCAAGGAGTTTGGAGTGGAGGTGCCAAAATAAGGAAAAAAAACACTATTCCCTATAAATACCCTTGTTGGCATAGGGGCAGACCCAGGGTTCAACGCTTCAACAACGCACCAAAAAAACCCTAACTATTGTCCCTTTCGGAAACACCTGCGAAGCAGATGAAGTCTCACCCAAGGTAGAGGCATGGGTGGTTGCAGGACTCCAGTGTTTGTAACCTTAGATGGGACACAAATCTGTGATTACAACACCTTAACATAGCACTTAGCAGTTGTCATTCCTTAGTACTTATCCTTTGTCTACAGCACAGATAAACCCTAATTACAACACAACGCAGTATTCAACAAGATTGAACACATTCAAGAACTAAGAACATTAACATAGATCAGATCTACAATCTTATTCACATCACCAAGCACTAAGTTATCATATAAGATACATCTAAACATAAATTAATACACTAAGCATAAATCATATGAGCCATAAAACAACCATAACGCACAAATCAACCACAACACAGGATATACGTTGTTCACCCCCAACTTGGGGCTACGCCCACCAACTCTTCTTCTCTTTATTGTCTTTTGTCAATCTTCTATATGAACAGAGCATCAAAAGGACCTACTCTGCATATGACAGGAGATTTGAGTGCACCTCGCCAGATCCTCCTTCACCGAGCTAGGTTACAGCACAAATCCTTTACACAACTTATTACAGTCACTTGCACTTAGCCTTGCAAGTCTCACACATTATTCACAAAACCATTTACAACTATTACTTGCACTTAGCACATTGGCCTTCACTTGCTCTTATCACTTAGCATCACACCCTTCCACATCGCCTAGATTTCTATTTATAGATTACAAAATGGACCTAAACATGGGTAAACCCATGGGTTGACATCCCCATGTTGGATTACTGAGAGGGGGGGTGAATCAGTAATAACGTAATTATAATCCTTTTTCTTCAAATGTTATATCAATGTAGAATTATTGTCCAATAATGAGCAGTAATAAATAAACAATCACACACATGCACAGTACACCAGTGTTTTATGTGGAAACCCAAATCGGGAGAAAACCACGAAATGATTTTTCTTATATGTCTTCAAGAATTACATTCATTG
>SNQJ01S0077536.1:2186-24899 GCA_010110895.2 Picea sitchensis | reverse complement strand
TGTGTCTTGATATTCCTCTTTCCATTCTGATTCTTATATCCTCTTGGCATAGTAACTTCGCACTAATAATGTTCTTTACTAGGGTTCACGGGAAATACTTCTTCTCTGTCTGGGGTAGGTTCTCTACTCTCTTGTACAGACAGGTGTTTCAAATCTTCTTGTGTTCTTTCAACTTTGGCATCCAAGTTTCTGGTCCTCAGTAGCTTCAACTGGTTTTCTTGTTCTTCCCGTAAGTGTTTTATTCTCTTGGCCATGAAGTCCCTTAGTTCTTTATTTTCTTGTTCTAGAGCTTCCTCTTCTTTTCTTTAGGTTTGATCTTTCTCAATCCAGGGTTTTCCTAGTAACATAGCAAATGGGGAGTTCTTCTCAATAAATTTAACAACCTCAAATTCTTCTTCTGTTGAAGTGCCATGAGCACTCATAGATGTCTGGGTAAGTCTTCGACATAGGGTTATCATCTTTCCTCTAAATAATCCTATTCGTCCCAATGAAGGAATCATAGCAGGCTTTCCTAAAATTTCCCAAGTTCTTTCTGTCCTAATATTCACCTGTGTTTCCTCATCCAGAACACAGTCTATGTTGAACTCTCCTATTCTTGTTTCTATGCACTCTTTCTCTTTGAAGATCTCTGATAAGTTGATATCTCTATGGTCATTCAGGGTTTCCTTCATTTGTAGTAATACAGTCTCTGATCCTTTCTGGGGTTCTACCATGGTCTTCGTTTCTTGGTCTTCCTTAGGGTTTTCTTGTCTCATATTCATTCTTTCAACCTTAGCAATCATTCTAGGGAAATCCATAACGTCATGGTCCATAGCTTTACAACAAAGACAACTAGGTCTTCTATCAGGGAAATCCTTAGCAAGATGGTCCGACCTTCTGCACCTGTAACAAAGGGTTAACCCTCTCTTCCTCTTAAATGATCCCTAGCCTTTCTTGTATTGCACACTAGGATCATAGTAACTAACCTGCAGAAAATTCTTCCTAGGATTCTGCATCCATTTGTTAGTCCAAACATTCTTTCTATGCATAGGAATAACATATCTTTCATTATTTCTATCAGATCTACTCATGTGAAACCTTCAATCTTTTAGTTGCACCCTAGTTTTCAGACTAGGACAAAATTTATCAAACATACCTAGATTCATACTTTCGAAACAAAATTTTCCACTTATCTTACCCTTAACAAAGCACAAAGATTTCAGATCTTACCTCTTTTCTTCAGATCAGACTTCTCTTCTTAGCACAGAGATTCACAAGTCAAGTAGAATATTGCGCATTAAAGCAACAGATCTACGCACAAATCTTTCTTTCTTTTCCTCAGTTCCCAACAATCATAGTTTTAGGTCTTGGCAACAGAAGCATTTGTTGGCACAGGGGCAAATCCAAGGTTCAACACTTCAACAACACACCAACAAAACCCTAACTACCGTCCCTTTCGGCAACACCTATGAAGCAGATGAAGTCTCACCCAAGGTAGAGGCAGGGGTGGTTGCAAGACTCTAGTCTCTGCAACCTTAGCTGGGACACAGATCTGTGATTACAACACCTTAACAGAGCACTTAGTAGTTTTCATTCATTAGTACTTAGCCTTTGTCTACAGTGCAGATAAACCCTAATTCAACACAACACAATATTCAACAAGATTCAACACATTCAAGCACTAAGCACATTAACATAGATCAGATCTAGCATCTTATTCACATCACCAAGAACTAAGATATCATATCAGATACATCTAAACATGGATTACTACATTCAAGATAAATCATATGAGCCATAAAAAAACCATAACGCACAAAGAAACCACAACACATGATATACGTGGTTCACCCCCAGCCTAGAGCTACTTCCACCAACTCTTCTTCTCTTTATTGTCTTTTGTCAATCTTATACATGCATAGAGAATCAAAAGTTGCTAGTCCGCATAGGACGAGAGATCTGCGCCCACCTCATCATATCCTCCTTCCCCGAGATAGGTTACAACACAAAGCCTTTACACAGTTTCTTACAGTCACTTGCACTTAGCCTTGCAAGTCTCACACAGTATGCACAAAGGCATTTACAACTATTACTTGCACTTAGCACATTGGCCTTCACTTGCTCTTAGCACTTAGCATCACACCCTTGCACCTCTACTTACATCGCCTAGATTTCTATTTATACATTACAAAATGGGCCTAAACATGGGTAAACTCATGGGCCAACATCTCCATACCCATTACATAAGCCTAAAACCCAAAAATCTCTAAAAACGGGCCAAGATCCCACGATCTCCACTTTGACTTGTGATCCACCTTCAACAGCCTATCGAAGTCCCAAAATAGGTCAAACCTGACCAAGGATCTCCAAAACTTGGTCAAGGGCCAACAACCCTATGACTCTCAAAAGACTACAAACTTGACTTCAAAAAGAAAATGAGCAGAGCTTTAGTACATGATAATTTGGTGCTAAAAATAAAAAAAAAACGTTGTGTGTAAAACATAAAACAATTGTGTGTAAAATGAATTGGGGTGTGTGCCATTAAATAGGCCACCCCTCTTAACAAAATCCCAAAATTAGTGGTAAATTATTACTAATTTTAGAAGGTATCCCACTAAATATGAAATATTGGCATCATAATAAATATTTTAGTTATGGTTTGTTTGAACAAACCATATTCATGGAAAATTGGTTAATTTTGTTGGAATGGGTGGAGGAGGTCAAACCCCACAATCCTCTCCTTTATTTATGCCTTGTTATGTTGTGTGTTATTTATAATTTTTTTGTTTTAACCAAAACCTCCACGTGACATTAGGAGTTTGGTATATCTATGGCATACAAATCCACTGGTTGTTATATATATATATATATAATATGTTATAAGCATGGCATAAAGTTCTAACCACTCATTAATATATGGTGGCATGTAGTTAACAACCTCCACTATATATGTAATATTTTATAACAACCTCACATGAATTAAAACTTCTTGCCAACATATTCAATAGCTCCCTCCATGAACAAGTGAGGTCACATGCTATGACATAATAACTAGGGGTTGGGGCTTAGGTTCTAGCCCCTTTTCCCGAAAATGAAACTTATCTCAACTTTAAATATATAATTTCCATATAGATATCAAGAAACAACATGTGGTGTATTGGTAGCATGGACTCTGTTAATACTTTGGATGGGGAGGTCGCGGGTTCAAATATCGTCGAATCGATATCAAGGAACAACATGTGGTGTATTGGTAGCATGGACTCTATTAATACTTTGGATGGGGAGGTCGTAGGTTCAAATCTCATCGACTCCCAAATATTTTATATAACCTGGACCGTATGGGCCAATTGGAGGTCACTACATGGCAGGCTCTCATTGGCTCTTTCCATTGCCACTTATGAATATTTGGAGTTTCCACTTGTAAACCTGTGAGCCTCCCACGTGTCTCTCTCAGAGCCTGCCACATGTCTCTTTAGGGTTGACTTAAACTTTGACTACCCATAACTTTTGCATACGAGCTTCGTTTGGCATGTCATTTTCACTATTGAAAATATGACGATGAGATCTTCACATAAATACCATTTTATATAACTTTTGAGATGATCAAATTTTGATCAATTTTGACCCTTTATGGATCCCTGTGAGCATTTCATATCCTCCTGGACCTCTAGGAGCGTTCCCGGATGCTCCTAGATCATTCAGTTTCGATGATGTGGTATCATCCTTGTTGTCGGAGGAGATGAGATGGAAGAACATGGAAGGATGGAACACAGATGCATTATTTGCAAGAGGAAGCTCCCAGGAAAGAAATAGATTTATGTCCTCAAGTGGGAGATCTAATTTTAAGGGTAGATCTAAACCTTCCAGGAAGTTTGTAAAGGTATGTTGGAGATGTGGGGAAAAAGGTCACTTCAAGAAGAAATGTAGATCCAAAAGCGTTGAGAAAGTGAAGGGATATGTAGGTGCTCCCTCTACAGAAGAAAAAACCTCGAAGGAAGAAGGAGGGGATGTGTACTTGGCTTCTTCAAGAACACATTCATATCATGAGGCATGGTTGGTTGACTCAGGTGCATCCTTTCACATGACTCCCCATAGGGAGTGGTTCTATGAATATGAAAGGTATGATGGAGGTAATATTTTCCTAGGTGATGAATCGACAACCAGAATCATAGGACGAGGAAAATTCAAGTTGAGGCTCATAGATGGAAGTATTAGAACATTGCCTGATATTCTTCACATCCCAGGATTGGTCATAAATTTTATTTATGTAATAAAAATGGATGATGCAAGGGTTAAAACAGTATTTGAAACAGAAACCTATAGGATGGTTCGAGGAGAAATTGTGTTGCTAAAGAGAGTTTGGATTGGAACTATGTATAATATGCAAGGAAGCACTATTATTAATGGGTGTAATAGTTCCATTATTCTTGATATTGGAGAAGAAGAAGAAGAAAAAATGTCTACAGTTTCTGGAGAAAAGGTTATTTTGTAGCATAAAAAACTGGGGCATATCAGAGAGAAGGGTCTTTGACTACTACACGGTAAAGGTATGGTTGAAGGTATGTCTAACTTCTCTCTGGATTTTGATTTCTGTGAACATTGTGTATATGGGAAGAAGAATTGAGTAACATTCGCCTCTGGTGCAATGAGGGAAGAATGAATTTTATAGTTAGTGCACAGTGATGTTTTTGGACCTATGTCGGTTCCATCATTGGGAAAATATATTTATTTTGTCTCATTTATAGATGACTTCTTGACGAATAATTGGATATATTCCCTCAGGAAGAAATATGAAGTCTTTGACAGGTTTAAAGAGTTTAATTCTCTTGTTGAGAATCAAATGGAGAAAATAATTAAGTTGTTGAGGATATATAACGGTGGAGTTCTGCGGGAATGAATTTGAAGATTTTTGTAAGAAGTGCGATATAGAAAGCCAGAAGAATACTCCATATACACCTCCAAAAAATGGAGTTGCAGAAATGATGAACAAAACATTTATGGAAAAACCAAGATGCATGCTCAGTGGTGCATGTTAAGGGAAATAATTCTAGGCAGAGGCAGTGGATACTACATGTTACCTGGTCAATCGATCACCCTCACCAACACTAGATGACAAGACTCCACATGAGGTATGGACTAGTAAAAAACCCTCTCTTACACATCACAAGATATTTGGTTGTGAGGTCTATGTTCATGTTCCAAACGAAAACAAGAGTAAGCTAGATAAGAAGGCTAAAAAGTGAATCTTTATTGGATATAAATATAGTCTCAAAGGTTATAAGCTTTTGAACCCAAAAACTAAGAAGGTTGTGTATAGTCGGGATGTGGTATTTAGAGAAATGAAGGAAGTTTTTAAACAAGAAATCCTACCAAGTAAGGAAGAACCATAGAAAATAGAGTTTGAGCCAAAGGATGATGAATGAGACTCTATAGATGAACAAGAATTAGAAGAAGAATATCCTCATACTCTAGTATTGAGAAGATCGTTGCGGGAAAAAAGGCTATCAGAAAGGTATACTCCACCTGATTTCCGTTCAAATTTTTCTTTTTCTATTAGTGATGATGATTCTAGAACTGTTAGGGAGAAAGTGGATTTAGAGGTTGGAAAACTATGGAAAAAGGCCATGTTTAAAGAAATGGAAGCCTTGGATAAGAATGAGGCTTGGGATCTAATGGAATTATTGACTGGAAGAAATCCCATTGGCAACAAATGGGTATTTAAAAGGAAGTTGAATGCAAAAGGCAAAGTGGAGAAATAAAAATCTCGATTAGTAGTAAAGGGTTATTCCCAGGTTGAGGGAATTGATTTTGGTGAGATTTTTTCTCCTATTTTCAAGTTAACTGCTATTAGATTTCTATTATCTGTTTTTGTTGCGTTTGATTTTGAAGTAGAAAAGATGGATGTGAAGAAAACATTCCTACATGGGGAACTGGAGGAAGAAATATATATGAAGCATCGAGAGGGATTTTTTGTGAAGGGAAAGAAGGAGCTCGTATGCAAGCTGAAAAGGTCCTTGTATGGTTTAAAATAATTACCAAGGATGTGGTATCAAAAAATTGATACTTATATGTTGGGACTTGGCTTCACAAGAAGCAAAGAGGATCACTATGTATATTTTAAATTAATTGGTGATCATTTGATTTATTTGGTCTTGTATGTGGATGACATGTTGTTGATAGGAAACAACAGGGAGATTATCCAGGATGTTAAAACTCAGTTGTCCTTTAAATTTGACATGAAGGATATTGGTGCTACAAATTTCATTTTGGGCATGGAAATTAAAAGAGATCGGAAAAACAGGAAACTCTGGTTAAATCAAAGAAAATATGTCGAGACAATATTGTAGAGGTTCAATATGCAGGAATGTAAACTAGTCAGGGTCCCTATTACTATAGGTGTAAATTTATTTGTGGATCAGTTTCCCAAGACACGAGAAGAGGAGGAGTACATGTCTCATGTTCCATATACGAGTGTGGTTGTTAGTTTGATGTATGCAATGGTCTGTACTAGATCGGACATTGCACATGTAGTGGGAGTTTTGAGCAGGTATATGTCCAAACCAGGGAAGGAGCATTGGACAACAATAAATAGAGTTTTTCAGGTATTTGTGTGGCACTACTAGTTATGGATTATGCTACCAAACAAGACCAGGTTTGGACAGAGTGTTGGGCATACATGGATTTTTGGATGCATACTAGGTTGGAGATCTAGATCGTGGAAGATCTACAAGAGGGTATGTGTTTAACCTATTTGGAGGGACAATGAGTTGGATGATCAAAAGATAGTTTGTAGTGGCACTTTAAACTACATAAGTTGAATACATGGTAGCCACTCATGCAAGCAAGGTAGTAATATGGTTATAGATATTGTGTTTAGGTATTGGGTTGGTACAAAAAGTTGCAAGGATAGATTGTGACAGTCATAGTGCAATTTTTTTGGCGAAGAACCCAACTTATCATTCAAAGACAAAGCATATTGATGTTCAATATCACTTTGTGAGAGACATGGTTGAAGAAAAGAAGGTGTTGTTGATGAAGGTGGACACTTTGAAGAATGTTGTAGATTCATTAACAAAATATGTGAGCATTGAGAAGTTCTCTTGGTATAGAGGATCTATGGGCATTTTTTCCCTAGATTGTTGACTATGTAACCCCATGTATGAAAAGAAAACAACAAGTGAGATAATGTTGGGTATGTGTTATATTCTTTGCACGAAGAGGGGGGTGGAGCACCCCCTTTCTTGGGGGGTCATAGAGGGTTTGGGGGTAGTGCCCCTGAATTTTTTTTACCAGTTTTTGTGTCCATTTTTGGGTGGTTTTCGACACATGGGTTTTCACCAATGGATTTCTATTTTCGGTTAAGGAATTAGGGTTGTTGATTAATCCAGGTCATTGGATTAGGGTTTTGGATGTCGGTGTCTCCTATATGTATATTGTATTGTAAACAATGTATGATGTGAATGAATACATAATATGTTGGTTTTCTCGGTTTGAGTTAATAGGGGGAAAATCTCTATGTAATGTGTGTTTTCCATTGTATATTTTCTTTTCTTTTATTGAAAATCTATTTGCAATAAAATATTGTACGAGGTTAAAATCTACACATGCATGATGTTGGTTTATGACACCAAAACTGTGAATTACATGATGCAACTATGCGCTTATGATTGACTATGCACACTCCTTGCTTATGATTGAGTTATGTTATACACACTCCCTACTTATGATTGAGTTATTAAACATGATCTAATATTAACCAAATACACCTTAGATCCATTTTCATCACCACTTCACACCATCTTCATGTGCAAATGATTCTAGGTCCCCTCTTATCATTAACATCTTGCTTGGTCGTATGTACAATTTATCATGACTTGATTATGGTTATGCTTGAATCTGTTCCTCAATTCTACTTGTAATCACGAAGCATGACACCTAAGAACATGTCACCAACAATCTTATCATATCTCATAATGACATAATCAATAAGCTCATCAAATCTCATACTAACATAATCAATGTGCTAATTGTAAATGTGCATGAATCATGAGGTCATAACATACATAAGAGAAATTACAATAATGCAAACTATGATATATATTAAAGCGCATTTGCATTGAGGAAGAAAACAATCATGAACAAACAAGTGAGGTTCTATTATGAGAAAACATTCAAATGCTAAGCATGACCTAAAACCATAAGCTTGCATGCAATCACAAGGTGGAATTAACCAATAATAACCAATCATTATGGTTCTTCACCATAAAAAAAACAAAACTATATGAACATTATGAAGGTACAATGAACTGACAAGGCATTTCAAAGATGAATATTGATGCCAAATTCAAAAAAAAAAGGAGTCTTAGGCCTTAACACGATGATGGCCCTCTCTTTCATATGAAGTCTCTTGGAACTAGTAAGTAAGATTAATGGGAACCATATATTCATTAGGCATCTTTCTTTTTTGTTTATTCAAGTATGGGATGTTGAAATCCTTATTTGGCTTTGGCCAATTATATGAGTACTTTGTAGAGGGGATTTTACGTTTTTATGAGAGTTTTTTTTTTTTTTTTTTATATATATAGGTTACCTTTCATGCTATGATGGATAAGAATGAGTACCCAACAATTATTGGTAAAAAATACCATACATGATGTTGTGTGCAATTTGTGATAATGGTGAGCAAACTATACTAACTTGATGGTTGTCAATCAAACATGAACAATAATGATTGTAAGAATCAAAAACCTTAACTCTAAGCTATGTTTACAATTCTCAAACTCACATTATTCATGAAATAAATGGACAAAGCAAGAAAAAAAGCCATAACATGAATAAGAGCTTATAAAGAATGAAATAATAACTCCATTACCCAATACAAATGGCCAAGAAGACCCCTATGAAGAGAACTTGATGAAGACTTGTGGGCTCCAAATCCCCCTCATTGGGATGAGTCCTTGGCTTCCTTGGTGTATGTATGATCGCCTCCTTAGTGTGTGGGCAAGGTACCAAGATATGAAATGAAAAATCAAGAGGAAGAGGTCCTCAAGATGTTTGGTGTGATTTTGACACCGTAACCTTACTATGGATGAATGGATGATGGACGTAGTGACCTCAGAGGCTTTATTTATATGGAAACTAGTGGTTAATACCCTATTGACATGATCTTCAAAATAGTGGCTAAAGATGACCAAATCAATGTTCACAACTATGATTAGGATTAGAATGGTCCAAAGATCATATGCTACTCAAAATGTTGCAAGTGAATAATTTTTAGGTAATAACAAGTGACAATGGGAATAAAACAATACATTACCAAAATCACCTCATGATTTTAATGAGAAAAAGGCATCATCATTGAGATACTTAGATTGTGAATTGGACATCACAACAACCTTATTTAATAATTTAACTTCAAAGTACTTGGAGGTGGATGCAAAGTCTACTTAATGTATAGTTTTTGTCAATTTTCATGACTTTTTCCCTCATTGAAATTAAAGAGATGATTTATAATGACATGTCATCTTTATTAAAGCAACTGATGTAAGAACCAACCATTACAAGTACATTGAAAATGATGTAAACAAAATAATTAAATAAGACTACTCAAAACCTAGCAAGATGATAAGATTAAACCATTTTTAGGTAATAGCATGTGACATTGAGAATAAAACAATATATTAAGCCATAAATCACCTCACTATTTCGTAAACAAAATAATTTGATAAGACTACTCAAAACATAGCAAGATGATGTAAACAAAATAATTTGATAGGACTACTAAAAACTTATAACATGTGACATTGACAATAAGACAATACATTAAACCATAAATCACCTCACTATTTCAATGAGAAAAAGGCATCATCTTAGGTTGCGAATCAGATATCACAGCAACAGGCAACTTCAAAGTACTTGGAGGCAGATGCAAACTCTGCCATTGTCTTTGCCAATAAAATCTGCAATCAACGATCTCTTTTTTATTCAAGAAAGTAATTCGTATCAAATCTTACCGAATGCATGACAAGGTCATTGAACTTCGTACCTTCACGATTTCGGGTCTCGGACTGTTCGGCAACATTGAATGCGAAGTGGGTATATGTTTCGTGGAATTTGAATTGTATTTAATGTTATGTAGTAAGGTTGATGAGTGGAATTAGAATTTGAATTAAGGGTTGGTTAAACATTCTATTTTTTTGTTTTTTTTTTTTTGTTGGAATTGGTTATGTAAATTTGGATAAAATCTCTATTCTATGTTGTTTAAATTATATTTTTGAATGTATAAATAGATTCAAAGTGCTGAAAATTTTCTAGAGCACTAAGATTATACAAACTTAGCCACTCAAATTTGTAGATCCAACCATTCATCACTAGATTTGAAACAAAATCAAACAAAAAATGTTGTAGAAAAACAACCAAAAGATAAAAAGTTTAAACTACTGCTTTGAATTATGTTCAATATTACCTAACAAAATTGATATTGCTTCCATTATCAAGCATCATGAAATAGCATGGATGACTAGTTTCTTTATACAAATGCAAACTGTAATTTTTTATCAACTATCGGTGAGCAATGAATGTGAACAATATCCAATCTGTTACACAACATTAAATGCTGTGGCAAGTGAATTATAAACAGGACTTATAATCCACAATCCTCCTATAGCGTAGAAGGCTGAATATTGCTCGCATTCAGATCCTACTGCCGCCAATGCAATCTACGTTGTACAATACAATGGCATCTTAGTGTGCCCGAGGGTATAATCGCTATCGTCCAGTGTGTTCATTAAATAATGACATGAATGACATGTGCAATGATTCAGTATAGTCCGGACATGGTGACAGTAATCTCCAATGATAATTGTGTTTTCTTGTAAACTGTCAAATGGGTTTTTAATTTCTTCAAGTGGCTGAAAGTGATTGCGCTTTCATTGCCAGTCGACTTCGATAATCCTAGGAAAATCTGTTCTCCCAGTAAAAATTATTCATTAATAGATTTGTGCTGAGAACACATGAAACTAGAATTTTCAAGCTCTTCTTCGTTAGCCAAAGCCAAAGATTAACTGCAATGACTTTTTAGAGCAGGGAGAATGTGATTGTGGTCTCTATATATAAGCCCTGCGAAAGAGAACCATTAGTGGTCTCTATATATAAGCCCTGAGAAAGAGAATTTGGATTGTATTCAATGTTACTTAGGTGGCCCTGAGAAAGAGAATTTGGATTGTATTCAATGTTACTTAGGTGGGTATGGTTTGTGGAACTTGGATTGTATTCAATGTTGTTTAAAAGTTTGATATTGTTTTTGATTATCAAAACTATCATCAAATAGTATGAATGAATGATTTTTATGAAAAATTAAGAAATAGAATTGATGCAACACATTACACTATATGTATTTTATTAATATGAACATGCTACAATTACATAATATGATATGATGTTACAGTTACATAATATGATGTACAAGAAGATAAGGAATTATCAAAGATAAACTAACTAATCAACTAGTTAAAGATGTAATTAATTATTTTCTTTAACAATTTCTTGATGCAAACTGTAATTTTATGCGGAACAATGCGATGCAATGCAATCTACATTGTAGTTGTACAATGCACTGGCAGTTGTACAATGCACTAGCATCTTAGTGTGCTCGACGGTATAATCGCTATCGTCCTGTGTGTTCCTTAAATAATGGCATGTGCAATGCTTCTGTATAGTCCGGACATGGTGACCGTAATCTCCGATGATAATTGTTGTTTTCTTGTAAACTGTCAAATGGGTTTCTAATTTCTTCAAGTGGCTGAAAGCGATTGATTGCCAGTCGACTTCGATAATCCTAGGAAAATCTGTTCTCCCAGTAAAAATTATTCATTAATAAATTTGCGCTGAGAACACATGAAACTAGAATTTTCAAGCTCTTCTTCTTTAGCCAAAGCCAAAGATTAACTGCAATGACTTTTTAGAGCAGGGAGAATGTGATTGTGGTCTCTATAAATATAAGCCCTGCGATGTCTGGTCCCAATATAGACCATCATTAACTCTGGAGTTACAGAGGAAGAATATCCAACATGGGTAGAACTCCTTGCTGCAGCACGAAAGTAAGATTGAATCGCGGGGCCTGGACCATCAAGGAGGATATGATTCTGTCTGAATATATTCGAACTCATGGCGAGGGTGGATGGACAAATCTTCCCCAAAATGCAGGTGAATTTTCCTAAATATATCTTATCTTTCAATAAATTTTATCGGTATTTTCTTTCATTTGTGAATGATATTTAGTGCAAACTATTAAACACCAATTATTTCATGCAACAGAGACCCTTCTTATATAAAACTGGAAACTTAAAGTAATCGAGCATAAAACCTGTAAAATATTATAAACGCAGCCCTACATCCACATCTATTATTGGAACAAAGATTCTTTTTAAATAAAAGGGAATAAGAAAATAATAATTTTAATTCATTTGGTAACATTTTTTTTTTAATGTTCGTTGTGAATTTTGATTAGAAGATTAGCAATTTGGTTAATCTTATCTTGTCAAATAGCTTTTACATGTTGTTTACCTTTAAACTGTTTTCATATTAAATTTGAATAATATACTACACAATCCATGACAAAGTGTCACTCCTATCTCCACCACATCCTTATTACAGAATATTTAAATACAAACTTATAGTATTACTGTTTTCAGATTTCTGTGGTGAGAAATTTCAAATTCATTTGCGGGAGAATCCACAGTTAGTGTCATTTTGTCATCGACGTTTCGAATCCGGATCGGGATTCATCATCAGGACTAATGATAAATCCCGATCCAGATTCCAAACGTCGATGACAAAATGACACCAACTATAAATTCTCCGGCCAATGAATTTGAAACTTATAGTATATTTAAATGCATACGTAATAATTAGGAGATAAATGATACATTCTGTTTTCCAGGTCTTAAGCGGTGTGGAAATAGCTGTAGATTACGTTGGTTGAATTATCTTCGACCCAACATTAAACGCGGAAAAATTTCCCCCGACGAGGATGACCTAATTATTCGAATGCATAATCTTCTTGGCAATCGGTATATCGACGATGATTCAACATTTTATTCGTTAATGAATCCCCATGTCGGGTCTCGAAAATTTCTAATTATTCACATAGTTAGTTCATGAGATATCATGTGCGTACATGCAGGTGGTCGCTGATAGCAGGACGGTTGCCTGGCCGAACGGATAACGAAATCAAGAACTACTGGAAGACTCATCTCGGCAAGAAGCTGGCAATGAAGGAATCTCAGTGCAAGAAGCAAATTGTCAAGACAGGGCCAACATTTCCCTTTCCTGTACAAAATCAAGTGTTCAAACCCACCCCTGTGAAAATCACAACCGCGGCAAGAGAGTCTGAAATGGTAAGACCAAACGGCTGCAATGGTTATGGCAGTAATGAAGCTGCCTTCAAATTGTCTGATGCTAAAGCAACTACGGATCCTTCCAAGTTTCAATGGTGCGACCTACTTGAGGAAAATTTGATAAAAGACGATGAATCCGAGCGCACTGCCTTACCGATGGCAGATGTTAATCTTGTTGAACCAGAAATTATAAACTCTACCTGTTCTCTTTCCAGTTTAGCAGACCAGCTATCCCCACATTCTGATTATTTTGCAGATACTTTATCCCACAGTTCGTCGGATTTTAACGAGCTATCATCTCCCTACTGTAATCTGGTCTGGTCTCCATCCAACTATTCATTAACAGATTTTGGATTAGAAGAATTCTACACGGGACAGGCTTCATCTCCCTACTGTAATCTGGTCTTGTCTCCATCCAACTATTCATTAACAGATTTTGGATTAGAAGAATTCTACACGGGACAGGCTTCATTAACCTCAGAGACCAATGAGTTTGAAGATATCTGTTCTGATCAAAGTAATATACAGTTTCACAGTACCCGATGATCAAAGGAATGGAAGATTTCTACAATAACACATAAGAACGCGTAGACTGAGTTCACGAAGAGGGATGATTCACGGCCA
This sequence comes from Picea sitchensis, assembly GCA_010110895.2. NCBI lineage: Eukaryota > Viridiplantae > Streptophyta > Pinopsida > Pinales > Pinaceae > Picea > Picea sitchensis. The sequence continues at coordinate 10,899 of SNQJ01S0077536.1, read as the reverse complement.
GTGAGTTTGTTGATTTTACTCATTTTTGTTTGGCGATTTTATGCATTATTCACGGACAGTGAGTTTGTTGATTTTAAGTATCCTGAATGGAATTGATTTTATGCATTTTGTTTAAATTTTAATTGCTGTAAGATGACATAACTGAGAGATTAGAGATAAAGGAGGGAAACACTCTATTGATTGATTGTACATTGATTGTAAATATGGTCTACAGTACTTGAATTATAAAGTATCATTTTGTAAGTTTGTTAATTCATTATGGGAAAAAATTTATATGAAAGTTGATTCTTTTTTTAATCTCTAGAGAGACCAACCACACACCCAAGTGCAAAATGATTAGACTTCCTACTTCAAGTAAGAGGTGAAATATCAACTTTTTATATGTACTAAGTGGCTAATGATTGACCAATGAGCACCATTTTGTATCTAGGGAACCATATGTCATTCTTTAGTTTTTGAGCACTTGTTGTAACTTTGTATAATGGGTACAATGTGCCATTTTGTATATATATATATATACATTTCATGGCAAGTGTTCTATGAATTAGAGTGTTTGTTTATTTGATTTTGATTAATGATTATGATGATGACTATGATGATTATGATGTTGATGATGATTATGCTGAGAATTATTTTAGTCATTGAAACAATGAAAACTAATAAACTAAAGATCTAAAACAAAATTTCAAAAAAGTAATTAGGCACACTAGGAAGTTAGAAAAGTCATAGTAGTCAATTATGGCAATAGAATATGTGTGGAAAGGAGAGTTTATTTGATCAGGGTGCCCCATCCTTTGGTTATGATATTAGAATCACCCCATCCTTTGGTTATGATATTAGAATCACCCTAGATGGGCTCCCATTTGTCTTTTTCCCTACTTGGGATTCACATGGAACTTTGATTTAGATATAACCAAAGAAATGATAGAAACTTGTAAAACTAAGGCACTTTTGGAACATTGGGAAAATATTAGCTTCCATACCACTCCTAACATTATTGAAGAACACAACCAAGTTTGTGCCAAGGGTCACTAGCATCAAAACCTTGAGAGTGGGATACATAGTGCATAGTAGGGAGTTCCTTGCACATAGTAAATGGATCCCTACCCCAAAAATATTGATAATCATAGGCAAATGCACCACCTCCATCTCCACTTTGGCAACATGCATTTGGATATACAAGTGCAATTGTGCACATATTAGAGAGCCATAAAGCCAAGTATTAGAGTTGCAATGTTGTGCATTATTAGACAAATATTTATTTATTGTTTTCCAAACATGATATAAATTTCAAGTCTAATCACATGTCATGTCATGTTATATTTAATTACCCATAGGTGTGTATCTCCTAGAGGCACTAACTTAATGGAAGAAATTGATCCCAAAATCTAGAGGCCCAATACTTGGTTATTTTGACAATTTATTTCTTTCAACATGGGGGGAATACAAGTTAAGGCACACCCAAGTATTTTAATTTTTTTCCAAGGGACATGTTGCTAAGCACCCAAGATCATACACTGCATTCACTTTTAGGTTCCAATGAATATTTCCATATGCCCTTGACCTTGTACAACCAAGTATTTTGTTGGGACTTGAGTTTCCATATCTTATTTATCCTCTTACATCGAGTACTAGCTTGGTGAAAATCAAATGATCACAGCTATCCATTAGTATACTTCTTGAAGCTCTTGGATTGGATATATCTCCATCTCGGGTTTGCAAGTTTGTAGGTTAAGTCTAACGAAGAGATTGTCTAGAATGAGGATTTAAATTATGTCCATGATTGGTCTCACTGGATTGTTTTAGAACTCATCGGTTATGATTGGTTGATGATTCTATTAACTTGGTTGAAAGTCATTCAAATCACTGAAAAATTCCATTGTTTCATGAAGGTTGGTTCATTTAAGGGAAATGTGTCATGTATTTAGGTGGTTTTTCGGAAAATGGTTTTTGCCGATGGTTTTCTATTTCCGGTTAAGGAATTAGGGTTTTGGACTAGTCCAGGTCATTGGCTTAGGGTTTTGGATGCCGCTGGCTCCTATATGTATATTGTATTGTAAACAATGTAACACTATAAATGAATATAGAATATGTTGCTTTTCTCGGTTTGGGTTTCGAGGGGGAAAATCTCTGTGTAATGTTTGTATTTGTCTTTGTATATTTTCTATTCTTTTCTGAATATCTGTTTGTAGTAGATATTGTACAAGGTTAGGATTTACAGGCAGCACCACAATATTTTCACCTTTTAAAGACACAAATAATAAATTTGTGTAGTTTCCTACGCTTTGTCATATAAATATTTCTATTTGAAGGTGAATTTTCGGCTGTAAAAGGGTGTTGATTGTTCCTGTATTTTGTTTTCATGCTTCATTCATGACTGAAAGCATGAATGAAGAATTGAAACATATAATTGTATTGCAATTGTATCTAATGTTTATTTCTCTAGAAGGGTAAATGTTCTTACAAATCTTTTAAGGAATGTTGTTTTTCTTTCAAGATTATATCAATAAAACGGTTGTTTTAAGTTGCTCATGGGTTATGAGATATATCTTGAGTACTTAAATGATACACCAAGAATCAATTGGCAATAGACTATGGGTTTGTTTCATGTATAATTTTTGGTAAATCATTTTTATTTCAAATGGTCGCTATGTTTTGGTTCATAAAGAACCTCTTCTCCTAACCTTAGAAAATCAACACCACCCTTTACACAATGATGAGATTCAAACACACCTGGTCTGGTCCTGTTCTGTACTCTGTTTGAGGTGGCAGTTTGAATCGACAGGTCCATCATTCCAAGTTAAAGTCTTGGGTTTCGTCATGTACTCCTGGCATTCATTGCATAAAACATCCGATTTTCATGTTTTGAAACCCTTTATGCTCTCATTTTGGTCATGCTAGGGTATTGATGAGTTTTATTCCTTTGGTTTTTTCTCTGGTTTCCTCTGTTTTTGAAACCTCGCATACTCACAATGAACTATGTTTGCCTTTGTGATTGCTTGTCCGAACCCTTATGGCCCCTGTCATCCGTGTTGAACTAGATGGCTCCCAAACCTTACTTCTTTATGACGATGCGAGTGAATACCTCAAGAGTCAGGGTTGGGTTGAGTTTCTCAAGAAATTCCAAGGTTACAACTTGCAAGCAGCCCAAGAGTTTGCCCTCTCTTTCGATGGATGTCGAGACAAAGTGGGTGATGTTCAATTAGAAATCACCGAGGATTTTTTGAGCAAGGGAACGGGCCTTCCCCTTACTGGGAAAAAATGGTTTAAGAATTCCAAGTTGGAGGAGGTGCCATGGAGTATGTTCGTTACCTCTCAGAAGATCCAGTGTTGTGACAAAAGTATGCCAATTTCTCTATTGAAATATAGATGGCATGGGTTACTGGCTGTGTTAAGGAAATTTGTTACTTGTGAAGGATGTTACGGGCTTGTTTTCCTTTACCACATAAGACTGTTAATGCACTTCATCGGTTTTCAGTTAAACATGCCATTTTATTTATTGAGGAGTTTATATACAATGGCTAAGAGATATAAAAGGAAGAGTTTGAATTCCAGTTTATTCCACCATGGCTTAATTAGGTTGTTGTTAGTCCATCATTTCAAACTACACAACAACGATTGGGATACTTTCCTAACTCGCAATAGCTTTGTTACATCAAATCCTGTAGAGATGCCTGTGGTTGATAAGCCTATGTTGGAAAAGCCCCCTGCTCCTTCTAGTGACAAACCAATTTTCTTATGCAAATAACCTTGTGATAAAGCTGCGCTCGATGAGCCTATGTTCAAACAAATATTTTCTGACCCTAGAGTCATTAAATCTCCTGAGCGTGAGAAATATGTTTTCCCTAACACCATTGCAAAGACCGTAAATAGGCACTCGCGCAAACTGTCAAAGAACAATTCAAACATAGGGTTTAATAACAAAAGAGTTGGGAGATTAATCTTGAGGAGTTTATGGAATAAAACAAGAGCTCATGTGAGCTCGATCTCGATCAAAGAGATCGAGGTCCATGAGAGCTCTAATTCTGATATCGAAACGTTCTTGGCAAGGGAAGACCCAAATTACCATAAATCAGATCTCAGTCAGACTTACGATTTTGTAGATAATCTTCCACCATTCCTGAAACATAATGAAGATTCTCCAGGGATCAAACTCAGTCCAAAACCCATAGTGGACAGTGGTAGCGTTTTGACACACAGTCATGTGTTTCCTCAACCAATTGTTCCAGATCCACGGTGTGAAGTGTGTTTGCATTGGATAGGCAAATATTACACAAATGTCCCCTTCCTTCAAGTGAAGATCAAGACCCTCGCAGCTCAGATTGACTCATTAACAAGTGAAAAACACGGACTCAAGATCAGTGTGAACACTTGAAAAAAAGTGGAAATGTCATAATAAAAAATGTTGAGTGTGTTGAAGCAGTGATCAACTCTAAAGTTCTATGAGTTGAATTTAGTATTCACTTGAAAGGTAAAGATTTGTTTTATCTTAGTTTTTCTTTTATTGATTTTGTTTTATTAATATGGATTGAATTAGATTTCTATTGTTTAAAATAAGACTAGCTACAGAATCAGCAGATTCTGTAGCGAGTCAATTCTCATGAAAATTTTTGGAAAATATTAGTTGAATATTTATGCCTAATTTCTTCATTTTGTTTTCTTTCAGGATATCATGTATCTTGTGGTGATATCAAAAGACTGAGTATTTGTGGGCTTAGTTAATTAGCCATTTCTTTTGGCTCATTTTGTAAAACAGAAACAAACCTTTTATAATTTTGGGAGACACAGTTTGATATTGAGTGGTTTTATCACCCTCTATTTTTGTAACTAGTAAATCATCTTGGGATTTGATCCTATCTTAGAAGATATGATGCTTAGTTTGCTTGAAATCTTTAAATACATAGTATTTTGTAATAGAGGACATCTTGGCCTCGGGCTTGTTGTAACCCTATAATTTATAGGATCAACTAGTGACTGAAAATTTTATCATTTTATTGTTTTGGTTGCCAAATAATTTTTCATTCTGCAAATAATTTGAGAAAAAAAAGAAAAAGAATAAAAGAGGGAATAAAATAAATTGAATAGAGCCCCATGCAATAATGATGACTTGGTTCATACAATTTAAACATGACCAAGTTCTTTTAAATTGATGTTGATAAGATTAGTGAATAAGCTTGGCTAAACTGTTTAATCTTAGCCAAACCAATTAGGTTAGCTAGTGAATAAATTTGACCAAACTGTCTAATCTTGGTCAAATAACCTCAGGATAGAGTAGTTTCTTAGTCCAATAGTTTAAACTGGGCTAAATGTCATAGGTAAGTAGGTTAGAGCATAGGTTAGTTTACCTTATCTCAATAAAACAAGGCATGATTGTCGATGTTTAATCATATCTTTGATGTTTAAGAGTTGGATGTTTAACCCCCCATGGTGATAAAAATAGGAAAAGCCCACGCAAACCCACATGAAACACTTATCTTAAGTTTCTGGAGCAAATATGAGTTTGTGCTCACAGATTAAAGATGACGCACAGATGAACGACTGAGGCGTTGGCACTCAGATCTATGGTTGACAAGTTTTTCCAGACCCCCCCGACCATTCTACCTTTAATGGTCGGGGGGGGGTCCAAAATCATGGATAAAAAAGGCACGCATCTGAACGGTTGAGACATCGGTGCCTAAATCCACGGTGGAGATTGAATTCTGGACCCCCCCGACCATTCTACCTTTAACGGTGGGGGTTGGGGGGGGGCGGAATGTTGGTTAAACATTGTGCACAGATCTACAGTCTGGAGGCAGGCGCGTCGATGGATGGCTGATGGTATTTTTTGGACCACCCCGACCGGTCTGTTTTTAATGATGGGGGGGGGTCCGTAATGTGATGTTTTTCTAGCGAGTCCCCTTTTATAACGTGGCAGGAATCCATTACTCTAGACTCCTGCCAAGTACCACTTACCATTTTCTGACATATCCCGTCTCTTCATGACATCATTTTCCATTTTTTTTTAAGGGTCACTTCTCATTACTCTGTCATTCCATTCCCCCTGTTCACCCGTTACAAGTCCCTTCACCATGGTCAGTTCCCAATCAACACCCTCCACGTCACTCGGTCGTATTCATCATTCATTGTTACCTGCCATCTCACGCTCCAAAGGACCCATTGGCCATTTGTGATAGGCTAACTTATCTGTTAGCCTGTTGATCTGTCACCCGCGCGCGACGACCCGCGCGCAACGGGTATCCATTTGCTCAAAACTACTCTTTTCCTTCATTATCGCATTTCTTACTTTGTCCTCGCACCAGAGATTTTATCCCTGTCTTACCTCTGTTCCAGTCAGTTGTCCAAAACCACAGTCATCCCCACTAACATTTTGTTTGAATTGCAGGTATTTTCACAGTGATGGCACCAAAATCCAAGAAAGCAGAAGCCGAGGAAAATCCTTTCCTCCCGCCTCCTGTTAATCTTGACAAGATCCATTTGGCTGACAAAGATCATTTAATTGTAGACACCAGGTGGGAATTTGACTTCACAGATTTGCAGTCATGGCTCAAAGAGACTTTCTTAGATCAAATCGATGAAATTGGGCTCTGGGAGTCCAACCTTCCTCTGTATCTTTTCCCCCAGGTTCACCATTTCCCTGAATTTGCCCTCAAATTCCAGGCTCATTACCTCCCCGACCAGAGAGCCATAGTATCTTCATCAGGAGAAACCTTGTTCTTCATCACACCAAAGGCCATTGATCAGATGATCCATATACCTAGAACTGAATCTGCCTCCCCTTTTAATCTTGAAGTCATAACATATTTGTACCAGAAACTATCTTTCCCTCAGAGAGCCTAGATTTTTGAGATTTTTCTCCCACAGGCTGCTCAGCTCCCCAAGAAAAACCCCTTGTGTCCTTCCTCCCTATTCTTAGAGAAGGGAAACCAAGTCATTTCATCGCTCTGTGCTCTGCTCGATTATTTTTCAGACCAATGGGTGGATGAAACCATATTGGTTTTTCTGTCCATTTTCTCCACAAAAGAAAAACTTACCACTCAGTTCGACTACAACACTTACCTGGCGGACAGTATTCATGAGCAGGTTTCAAATTTCTCCACAGAGGGCATGTTCTGATATTCCTTAATACTGGCTTACATGTTCACTTTCTTTCAAGCGGACAGGTTCTCCTTTTTAATGTAGAAAATGGACAAAGACGGGAGGCCGGAGGCGGTAACAGCTTGGACGCTGCTACTCAGATAAAATTCCACAGAGTTCAGTTTCAAATAGTTTATCGAGCAGTTTTACCACCCAGTGGTGAGCATGCTCAGTGGAAAACCTGAACCAAGAATAAATGGGGAGATTCAGAGGATCTTACACCTCTCAGACCTTGCGAAAACTAGAGATTGGTATCTTTACCAAAACCACAATGAGATCAGAGTATATGGATGCCAGTTAGCTCCATACAAACTGCCCAAGTATCTTCCCGTAAGTATATTTTCCCTGGAGTACATAAGGAAAATGATTAACTCTGATGACATACATTTTGTGTCTCTTAAAAAGAAACAACAACTTAGAATTAAAGGGAAAATAGGGTCTTTCATCTGTAATAGTCGAGGCGTCGGGGAGGAAGCAAACAAATAGTTGAAAGAAATGAAGTTTCATGTTAGTTTCATATGGCATTATGATCTATGCGGGATAATTTCTTAGATGAGGATTAAAAATAAAAATGTTCCATATATTCATACACCCAAGCCTGAGATAGAGTAGTTTGCAAATCAAACAGATTGGGAGTCGAACACTCTGGTAGAGATAGAACAGCAAGACCCTTCGGTCACCATCTCACAGACAACTACACCATGGGTTCCCAAAGAGAAAAGATCTAGGAAGGATACTTCACCTTCCGTCGTCGAAGTCTCGGTTGAAGATTTCCAATTACACACCAAAAGGCCAAAAACCAGTCATGCATCTGACACGGCTGGTGAAAAAGAAATCCAATTCACTACTAGTATGAAAGATCATCGGGCACTTCTTAGCACAAGCAAAAAAAAAATCATGTCTACAGTTTCTTCCAAGAAGCCGACGGATACTCCACTAGTTGACCAACCGAGTAAAGTTGGACCAAAGTTGAGTATTTCTTAGAAGTATGACCTGATCAAAAAGAAAAATCAGATGTTGACCAATAGTACGTATGCTCAGTTTTGGAAACAGACCTCAATGACAAAGCACAGACTGCTGTCTGCATTCAATACAGAGAAGGGTAGAATGCACATGGCTTTTCTGAAGACACAGGTGTCGGACCCGAAAGCAATCACTGATTACAAAAGAGAAACATTTGAGTTTCATACTAAATATGTGCATCCCAATGATCAGATGGATCTGCATAGGAAAATTGGAGGAATGATTTTCTCCACGTTGGGAAATGCTTCTACTACAGCTGCTAAATTGTAGATATCTCTGAGAAATGTTCATACACAGCTGAAATTAGAAAATATATCATCCTTTGCAAAGGATAACAGAATTGAGACGTTGGAAGAATTGGTCCTCAAGATTGGGTATGACCCTTCAAATGTGAAAGTAGTCAAATGTGAAAGATTGGGTATGACCCTTCAAGATTGGGTATGACATTTTTCCAACAATGTATCATATACCAATGAAACCACATCGATCCATCTTCATCATGTATCAATGACAACTCATTGATCCATCTTCATCTATGCATTCTCATCAAGGACAA
>SNQJ01S0077535.1:0-36441 GCA_010110895.2 Picea sitchensis | reverse complement strand
ACCAAGGAGACATTTTCATTTTGAATCATCTTGTACTTGAACATTGAAGTGGGGTAAAAGGAGGTTGCCCCCTCGAAGAGGCTTATTATCTGAAATTATCTCTTTTGCAAGGCATTGAGTAATTTTTCTGAGGTTTTTCTATGCTATATTGATATTTGGTTCTTAACATTAAGTTAAAACACAAACTTGTTGACCTTTAACTTATTCATGTTTAGATGTGGAGCATACCTAAGTAACTCCATGAATATGGCCTCATACTCTGGCATCGTATGACTACCCTATCGTAGGGTGTTGAACTCATTAAGCTGACGCTCAATGAATTCCTTAGACAAGTACCTCTCTCGGAACCATTCCTCGAACATATCCCATGACATGTCTTCGACGACCATGTTTAGTTGAGGCAGGAGTGTCTTCGACCATAGAAGAGCACTCCCCTTTAGCTGAAATACTGCCATGCGTACTTTCATGTTGGCGGTGTAATCACGAAGTGCAAATCACATTGCCATATTCTCCAACCATGCCTTGGCGGCTAAGTCGTCTGTGGCACCCATGAACTCGGGAAAATTCACCTTCTCGAGTTCTTTGTGTATAATACCACTACCAGACAGAGCATGTTGTGAACCCTCATTAGGTATAGACATTATGCCCTCATATCGATCTAGGCAATTAATCAATGCCTCGGACATCTTCTGGAAGGATCTCATCAAACCTACCACATCTCTCACAGCAACCTGTTCTAGCTAAGTATTCTTCTCATCTCCCTAGGGGTTAGACCCTTCTAGCATGGGTACTATCAAAGGTGTCATTCTTCTATCTTTAGCACCACGTCATCTAATTTCCTTGCATCCTCTAACCATGATTACCTGCAAGAACAATTTCATATCTTTATTAGCAGTCTAATTCAATCATTTATTTTAACACAGTGGATGGCGTAACGGTCCAATGTCGCAGGGTTGAACCCGCTCTGATACCATATGTAACATCCCCTATGTTACGTCATAAAAGTAATTGAGAAACAGTAAGAGATATTGTTTTTTGAACATCATTAGGACAAGTGAAACACGATATTAACATACTTTAGTAATACGCATTATATTTCATTCATCTCATTGCACATCTAGATTTAGATACAACTTCAAGGTATTAAGGATCTTCCATATCACATAACATCACATATCCACCCAACCTATCCTCCAAGGTTAGGACCTCCAAGACACATAATCAATGCTCGAGTCTAGAATTCATCTGATTGATTTTGACCATTTAAGGTCTCAAAACTGTCGATTGTTCTGAGGAAGAAGGAAGTATCTAATTACCATAACTTTAATCTATTTTTAAGTTCAACTATAATTCTTAGCACTCCTTACTACAAATTCTTCAAAAATAATACATAGAATTTGGTATCTCGTTCATCACTTCATAACACAATATATACTATTACAATAATTATTCATCTTACTAAATTAAAGGTTAGGAATAATTTTCAATAGTATCGTGACAGAAACTTAACAAGAAAAACCAAAGATCCTTAAATAGACAATCTATCATTTATAACAGTTTCAATTTTACTTATGTTTACCTAGAATAAGTGTGGAAAACCTACAGGTTACAACCAAGTAGATAAATATCTGATCTACATAACAATTTGAAAGAGGAAAAGAAAAGAAAAAAAAAAATCTCAACACATAGAGGAAACCGTAAGATTACTCTGTACTTTATGAATTAACTGATATTGTGATGAATAAAATATGAAATTGAGTGAAATTTTGTTCTGAGAATGAGTTAAAAAGTTATGTAAGAAACATGAAGTTTCTCTTCTGGGTGTCACTATGCAAACACTTATAGGGAAAACTTCATAAGTGTGTAGTCGGGCCCCTTGAAGGCCCAAGTTCAGAAGAAACAATGCTCGGTGCACAGAGACCACTCAAGGCAGGAAAACGCCTTACTTTTCGGAAGAACGAAGCTCAAGAGAGATAGTGAAAACTTACACAGGGGAGGCGCAAGCGCACACACAACAATTAGAATCCAGATCTCAGGACACAAAGCGTGTGCAGAGTTCAAGTGAGGAAATCAAGAATTTGAAATCCATTTGAAGGAATTAGAGGACAAGATCTCATCGTGAGGACTCAAAATCCCCGCAACCGTCTGATCAAACAGGAGTAGTGCACTCGTTAAACCCTACCACCTTCGGGCTTCATTACTTCGACAGATCTGAGTTATTTATTAAGTGATCCCCGAAGCCCAAAGTGGAAAAGTGAAACTACATTGTACATCGGCGAGTGAATTCTAGCCATTGGATCTGCAAGAGTTTCGCGATTCGGTAAGGTTGACTTATAAATGTCTAAGAGCTAAGAAACTCTGAAGCTCTAAAGCCCCAGAGTAAAGTTCAATTGTATATCTAGCGATAAATCAAGGACCGTTATATTTCTAATCCTTCCCTCTTCGAAGGTTTAGTAATTCGCTACTCCGGGGAAATTAGCGTCATGATGTTAAAAATTAAGGAATTCTCAAAGTCTTGAAGTCCGGAGTAAATATTGACCATCATTTGATGGAAGAACACGAGTCATAGATCACTAATTTATTCAGGATTTAGCACTCCAGCTGGTTTAAAAGGTATATGCTAAGGATTAAGAAAACCACGAGTTTTGTAGTCCCAGAGTGAAGGGAAACCATATATCTAGCGATCGATCGAGAACCATTAGATTTTCAAGCCTTCATCCTTCAGAGGTTCGGTAGTTTAGCACTCAGGAGGAAAAAATTAGTTGTTGTAGAAGGGTGACGAACTCTCCGAGTTCCGAATTCCGGAGTGGACGATAATCATTGATCTAAGGAGGGGTGTAAACTATTAGATCTTCGAGCCCTTCGACAGTTTGGTGATCTGGATGAAACAGTCTAAAGTTGTGAAAGCGAAGAAAAACCCCGAAGCCCAGAGATGCAGAGTAAATCTCCACCGTAGATTCTCGCTTGAGGAGAATATTCACCAGACATTAGATTAAATTCATAAAAGTTTACAAGGAAAGTGGAAATATAGGGTTAACCTACAACTACTAGTCAACCTTGCTTCAGATCGAATTCGGTCGATAACACTTTGGGTGAAAAGGAGTGTTGACGTTGAAAACCTTCGGAGCACCAGAGTCTTGAAGCTCCAAATAGCGCCCATTTGGCCAGTGCTAGGTTCTATCCCGTGGTCACATGCATGAATTGTCAAGGAAAAAGGGATAATGCACTACAGGTTAAAAAATTCAAACACCAGAAAATTTTAATAGGCTTCCCATGATCCCAAAAAAAATTGGATTCAAACTGCAAATAAACATAGGCGTCCATACTACATATATTTCAGATTTATCAACAACTTCGATAGAGAAAAACACAATATAAAATTGGATTTGACGAAATTCAATAGAGGTCCATACTACAACGAAATGTAATTGACATAAGCATTAAGAGGAAAATGATACAAAGTTTCATATCTAGAATGAAGTTCGACAGATGTCCCATCATATGAATTGATTTGGATTTAAATGAAATTAAACAAAGAAACTCATGATATAATTTCGGAATTAACTCCTTAGTTTACCAGCGAACAATGCATTGTTAAATTTCTAAAATAATCTCAACTAAAACCTATGATCATTCAAACTTTAAATATAGATCAAATACAAAGTTTAGAATATATTCCATTCATAATATAAATTCAAATTTCACAATGAGGATCAAGTCACCCCAATTTAGAGAGTGGAAAACGTCTGGAATTACAACAAAATTTAAATATAAAAACTGTAAATATTATTCGCGGCAACAACTGTAATTTAAAAATATAAACTCTGAGCTAATATTCTTTATAGAAATTGTAAAAATTTGGCATTCAATCTTTCCAGTGATTCTACAGTGACCCTATAATTCTAACATACTACTACACTAGTGCTACAAATAATTTCATAATATAAAAATACTGTGACCAATGAAAGTCATGTAATGAAGATGTCCTTCAAAGTCTTGCACTCCTTCCTTTATTTCCCTTGTTAATCACAGAGACTTTACTAGTAGCTCCCAGCCAATGCTAGGGGTACTCTTCTTCCCCCTTATCCCCTTGAGACGCAAAGGGGCCACACACAAGAAACCAACAAAAATAGTTCAAAGACTTGCCCCCGCAAGAAAGAGCTTCCACTCTTTTTACAAGCCTGGTATCCCAACTCTCACAAGTAAAACACAGTCCAATAAAAATTTGGCAGCATAACAATGCTAAGAAAATCAGATCCCTTTCCCTTCTACCTTATTTGTTTGTATATAAAAAAATTCCCTGACACATGTCCTCATGCACAGATAATTAACTTTTTAGTTCATTTTAATTTGGATTATTCACTCACAGACTTGTCATATTCTCCCCAAGTTACACTAGTATTTACCAATTTTATTCTATTTAAAAAGGCCAAATTCCCTCACATTCCTCAATGTGTTTCTATTTTCACTCCTATGTGTCCTTTTGTTCCCCATATTCTCATTTAAGAAGTGTCTCCTAACTATATCTTAGTTGGAGTTGGATTAGGAGTCTTCATCTAGTTAGACTAGTGTAGTTTGACTCTAGATTATATTCTATGTACACCCAACCTCTCAAGTTATTATTTATTTCTATTTAAAAATTCAATTTTATTAAATTCATGCACACATGTGCATTTCATCCAATCTTTAGATTTTTACCACCTTTTCCTAGTATTATATTTATCCCAATTTTAATATTTTAGATAGTTCCTAAATCAAACTTAGACTTAGGCCAATTCTTAGACTTAGTCTTTGACTCTTGTTAGACTTTTCAATTAATAATCTATTGTTTAATTAATTAGTTAATACAACAAGGTATAATTATTTCAATTTTTTCTAGGCCACCTAGATTTATTGACTTCAAGTTTTAAATTACGCGACGTGCCCTTCAAGACGCACCTTCGTACTCCAAGGGTGCCACTCACCTTAGACTTGTTTTGGAATTTTTCTGACCCTTGGAGCCAACACTCCACTCAGTCGACCTTGTGAGAGAGTAAGGGCTTCTAAGTAATAAGGACTATGCCTTATTGTGTGTTCCTTATAACTCTTCATGAGCGACTGTCGTAGTCCTCCCTCACAGCATTGTGGACCTTTCAAACTAGGTAATTGTTAACCTACCGTTCAGACCACGGTGGGAGTGCTAGTAGGGTGTGACAGGGATGTTGTCACACCTCTCCCTCAAATTCTCGATTTCTGTGCATGTCCCCTTTACTCCTTATGTGAGTCGAATTAGCAAGCATCATCAAGCCTGAGTCCACTGACAAAAACATTGTCGATAATTCCATATACATAAATCATACTATAATCAATCATACAACACATGTGCATAAAATGAAATACTAATAAATACAATCCACTCCCTAACTCAATCCGGATTCCAAGAGAATACATCAATGCCATCATCATCCTTTACATGTCATGTGTCCTTCACACTCAGGATGACTCATCAAAATCATCTGTCGGTATATTATATACATCAATATAATCAATAATCCATAATCCATAACACCTCAACATCATCATATATAACTCATAATCTGAATGAATCACATAGTACCATACCCGGATCACTTGCAAGCAAGTGTCCTCCAAGAATAAGTCACTAATAGTGTGTTCAGTAGAGTGGGATGTTACGCTTTATCCCAATACTTTTGACTTAATCCCTTAGGTTGGATCATACAATTTGCCATTATTTTAATGTGTGATTCTTTCTCTTAGCAACACCATTTTGTGGTGGTGTATATGGAACAGTGTGTTGCATTTGGATTCCTTATGTAGTACAGTAACTTGTAAAATTATTGTTCACATATTCACCTCCATTATATGTTCTTAACCTTTGAATTTAATATCCATATTACTTTTTTACAAGGGCCTTGTAGGATAGAAACTTGTCGAAAAATGTGCTCTTAAGTTTTAAGAAGTAAACCCAAGTACATATGGAAAAGTCAGCAATGAAAGTTAAGAAAAACTTGCACCCAGAAAATGAAGGAGAAGAAAGTGGACCACACAAGTCACTATGAACAAGTTGCAAAGGGCCTGAGGTGTGCCAAGAGGCACATTTATCAAAATTGTCCCAATGATGTTTGTCGAGAACACAACCGGCACAAACACCATCTCTGCATGAAACAAGGGGAATACATGTCACCATTTGTTGATTACATATTTTTTGTAATGAGAGATAGTTTAGATGAAAAAAACGCTCGTGCCAAAGTTTGCTCAAGTCATCGCTATGAGCAACAAAAACTAATGGAAAATATGATGACCCAAAGTTGTCAAACTTGTACAACCATGTAATATCATCAGCAATTCCAGTTGCAAGAACATGCTTAGGATATTTTAGATCCTTGATTAAAAATTGGTGAGGTGAAAACTCTATGTTTTTACCTTCACTTGAATGAGTGATTTGATATACTGATAGAAGGTTACAAGAAATATTTGGAACACATAATGCATCATTGAAATAAACATTATCTAGTTGAATTGTTCCAGATCCTACAACACTAAGAGATATATCATCACCAACAAATATTTTCTTGGTGTTACATTCATTTAGAGTAGAAAATGTGTCTTTATCCTTAGCCATGTGATAAGATGCTCCAGAATCAATAATACACTCATCAAAATAAGTATAAGTTGCATTGAAGGAGAAACCAGAAGCAGAAAGTGCATTTCCATGAGAAGAAGAAGAAGAAAAAGTAGAATCAATATTGATGTTGTGCTTCTTCATCGTTGCTTCTAAAGCTTCCATCTTCTTGAAACATTTGGACTCGTCATGGCCATCTTTATTACAAAAGTTGCAATGTTTGTCAATCTTCTTACTTTTAGATTTTTCTCCTTTGTCACCATTAGGAGTTGAAGTTGTCTAAGTGGTTTTGGGACCCTTATGTTTCTTATTGTCGTGGAGAGGATGTTGCTTCTTGGGATTCTTTGGTTTATCATTCTGCTAGGAAACTAAGGCTTTGTTGGAGATACCTACAGTGTTGATCACTCCAAGTTGTACAAGCTTATCTTTCTCTCTAATCAAAGCATCACAAAAGGAATCAAGAGTGGGTTTTTTATAAGTTTTCCCTAGAGCCTCTCTCATGGCATAAAATGTAGATACAAACACAAAATATGCACTACCTATCTTAGAAAGAATAATATAGATGCAACGCTCTTCCTCCATCTTTATCTCACATTCTTGACATAAAATTATGAGTGTTTTAAACTTAGATAGATAGTCTTCAATACAAGAAAAATCATTTGGACTTAAATTCAATATTTGATTTTCTAATTGATGTGCCCGAATAGTATTGTGTTTACCAAACACAGATTCAAGTTTTTCCCAAGCTTCATCGAGGTCATCAATTTCTTGAAGGTGGGACCTTAAATCAGGAGATATGGAAATTATGATAAATCCACATGATTTTTCACTCCTATTATCCCATTTGACTTTCTTATGAGCATCAGTGGGTTCGTTTACCTTTCCCAAGGTAATTCGGTACAAGTCGTTACTTCTTAATAAATCCTCCATATGGAATTTCCATTGCAAGTAGTTGGTGCTAGTAAGCAAAAGATTACTGGAAAAATCCATATTAAATATGCAAATAATATGGATTTAAAAACTAAAAATGATGATCTAGATGGAAATATCTCGAAAACTTAGGCAGTTTTAAAAAAACGGCACTGAAAACGGACTTTGGATGTGAAAGTTATGCATTTTTTAAAAAAGGCATAAACTGTAACCAAAGAACCACGTGGTGGTGATACCCCTCCAATTAACCTCACTTTTACAAATAAGTTGTTTTATGAAGTGACCCACTTTTATAAAAAGAACTGGGAATCACTTTTACAATGAAGTTACTTTATAAAACAAAGTTGGATTCAAAATAAATAACTCTAAAATAAAATATTAAAGCTACTTATAGTGATTCACTTTTATACTTTAAGTGAAATACACTTTACAATGGAGCATGAACTTTTTCAAAAAAAATAACAAAAAGAGAGACTTGAACTCAAGACCTCTTATTTAATAAGGAAACATTTAACCAAGTGGGCTAGCAAAACATATTGTGTTGTTTAGCAGGAGGATTGGGGGTATTGGTGTTGTTGTTGTTGTTGATGGCCTTGGAGAGCATGCTAAAAAAAAATTATTTTCATACAAGAAAAAAAAATTCGCTTATCGATGATAACAAGGGTTAGATCTCAATTAACTTACCTAGAAAATGCACTTTTTCCTATATTTTTCTGATTTATCGAGATCGCACAAGGCACAGGGAAAAGAGGATACGTAGATCTAAAATAGTAGAAACCCATAAACAAACAATATAAAACTGAAATAATACTCTACAAAAATTTTAAAATAGCGTATTCGAGCTTTATAGGTCATATCTTGGGAAAACATAAACCTTTTCGAGTGAAACGAAAAAGTGTTCATGACTGAAATGAGTGCTACGGACGCAATGAAATAGTCCTCCTAGCAAAAAAAATGTACGTAAATGGAAGAAAATGGAGATGAGGCAACTCGGCTTCATGATCTCAATCTACAACAGGAGTGGGTATTCAAACAGGCTATGATACCATGTTCGACAACAGAGGTATTCCAACAGAGGAAGAACACCTTCAGTAACCACTCACGCAACTAGATCAAAGATCAACACACCAATGTTTTGATGTGGTAAAACCCCTATAGGAAAACATCCACGACCCCAACCAACGCGGCCACTTGGAGCAGTTTATTAATGCAAAAGAAAAAGATTACAGAGAGATTTTACAAGATATTTTATCATAATCAATCATCAACAAATGGCCCTCCATACTCTTTAAATAGAGATCATGGACCAATCGGGTGTTAAGACACGGATCAATAGTCGTTAAGATTGAGGAGAATATGAACCGTTGGATCACTCTCTGTCAGGAACATATCGTGACCGTCGGATATCCTAATTACAAATGAATATTAGTGCATACTAAAGAAACACGCTTTTACCTAACGACACATTAGACCAAGTAGATCTTAACTAACTCCTAAGTGTCTAAATATCCTAACAGTGTTCTTTTATAAAAGATAAGTGTCATTTATGATCTTGCTTAATTTGTTGTGTTTTAATTATCAGTTTTCCGTTTTGGGTTTTCCCTAAATAAGTTGCATGTGTAAATGGTTATTATTCCACATGAGTTTATGCAATTTTAGAGTATTATCCTACATTAATCTAAGCATTTGCATAACTACATCAGTTACTTAAATGGTATCATATTTCCGAAATTTTCATGTGGCATTTCCCAGCAATAGTCTGGGGATGCTACAATGTAGTATCAAAGCTCCAATTTCGGCATTGAGCCTATATGCGCTAATTCACAAAGCACAAAACTGAAAACGCGGACTTTGCAGGAAAATTGTTTGACAGAATGTCAGAAGATGTCTACAAACTGTTCAATAAAATTATTGCAGTGAAATTAAAGAAATTTTGCAAATAATTTGGAAGAACTAAGCCCAGGAATTAAGTATAAGCAAATTTAGTCTATAATTGATCATATTTGGGCATGTAGATAGCCAAAAGTTGAAGTTATAGAGCAGACATGGCACTGATGACTAACTTGAGGCGGAATTGGGCAAAAGCCTCAATTTTCACAGAGTAATTCAAGATGAATTCAATGTGCAATAGGTGAATTTGAAGAGTAGGGGGTCGAATTTGTATGTACATACCCTAATTTGGTTGTATCGAGCTTAATTAGAAGCTCTAATAGCGGCCCCAAAAGAAATTGCAGAATGCCCATGATAAAAAATGGGAAAAAGGCCCCAATTCTACGGTGAAAATTCTTGGAGAATTCATGAGTAAAGAAAGAAATGAACCAAGAATTAAAATCTCCAAATTTTAATGGAAATCCGAGAAAGAAATTTTGAATTTGGGTGATTTTTGAAGTAAGAAAAATCAAAAAAAATTGGGTATTTTTCCATACAATGACATCAGCATGACGTGGAGACCACGTGTCAGCTGATGTGGTGGAAGAAAGATGTGTATGACCACAATGGCAGGTGCATGTTGGGTGGGATGGCAGTTGGCAGGTGATGTGGATCCATGTGGAAAGCCAATTGTCAGTCTCATGAAACCGCGGTAAGATCTTGAAATTTTTCTAAGTGTTAAGCTATCGCAGAGCACGGAGAGAATCAAGGGTATGGAAAGAGGTATGGTATCCCCGCAAACTCGCAATAAGAAGTGGAGAATCGGATAAGTCCTAAGGATTTTTCAGGTGGATGGGTGGATGGAGTTCTAAGAGTAAAATAAATACGGGATCACCCGATCTGGTAGTGAAATTTAGAAATTTGACTAAGTGTCAAGACTTTATGGGTGTGAAGGACATCGCGGAGGTGATGAAACATAATAAAATGATCACAAACCTGCGGTGAGATATCAGATAAAATGACTAAGTAAAGGTGTATAATGGAGATGGTGGAACACCATGGTGCCTTTTGAAGGAGGCGGAAGTTATAACATGAATGAAATAGACTCATGAAACCACGATAAACTTAAGAAAAGATTCTAAGTCTAGGAGCAAGTTAAGGGTGGCAAAACGCGAGAGTGTATTTTGGAGGTCGTGGAAGTTTGAAGGGAATAAATCAAGACCTTAGACCCATGGTGAAATATTTTAACGGTCAAGATCTAATTCGAAGATAATCAGACAGTGGTTGAGCATTGAAGCTAGGATGCTCAAGCTAATGAAATTATCTTCCCTGTCATGCCATTTATAGCCTTCCTACTCAAATATTTTGAAGGGGGACATGAGAATTATTCATGAGGATTCGTGGACAATGGATTCCATGTATTCACTCAAGAATATGAAAAAAGAAAGATATTAATAATTCACAAGAAATCAGAAATAAATTATTTCTGACAAAATTCTAAAGAATAGAATGTTGTATAAAATGATGGCTTTGTTAAATTTGTGTAGCCTTACATATCTTTTTGCATACATATTTCTAAAAACCAAGAACATAATTCAATGTAAGCAGAATTCAGAAAGAAGATCAGTAAACCAAGACATGGTTGATGCCCAAGGAACTTACAATTATGAAGATGAAAGCAGAATATTTAGTATGGGTGTGGATGCTACAGTAATAGAATCCAATGGAAATGGAGAAGACAGAAAGGAAGAGATCATGAACTTGATAGAGACCATAAAAAAAATTCAAAAGGATGTCCAAATTTATAAATATGATAATGATAAGCTTATGAAATCTAAGGAACAACAAGAAGGCTTTAACATCAAGTTAATGCAAAGCTTGGAAAGAATAGAGAAGAAGATGGATAAGGAGAAGGATTCAAGAAAATCAGGGAGTCATTGGTCTCATGATGAGAGGAGAAGAATTAGAAGTATTGGTAGGCATCGCCATCACTCCCCAAGGCATTCAACTAGGAGAACACACAGTAGTTCAATTCCATCCCATGTTAGGAAGAATAAGAAGAAGTCTGGGGTGGATGAGCTACATTTGATGGTGAACACAATAAGAATAAGTATGCTGAGATCTGGTTGTTGGGCATGAGAAATTATTTTCAATTGCATAATTACTCTTCACGAACAGAAGGAAGAATTGTTATATATCAACTCAAAGGAAAAGCATAAATGTGGTGGGATCAGTTTGTGCAAGTGCAACACATTGATGAGAAAAAGGTTGCTTGGAGAGAATTCAAATGGTATTTTCAAAAGAAGTACTTAACCAAACGATACTATGATAAGAAGATGAAAGAATTCTTTGAACTCAAGCTTGGGAGTATAACCATAGATGAGTATGAAAGGAGGTTCTTAGAGCTGCTAAAATGTGTTTCTTTCATCAAGGATGAACAAGTTAAGATTCAAAGGTACCTGAGTGGACTTCCATCATTTATCAGCGACAAGATACAGTATGATGATCCCAAGACACTAGAGGAAACCATAAGGAGAGCTAAATTCCTTTATGATCATCATAGAGGAAGACCAACTTTCCAAAGGGCGTGGGAAGACAAGAAGAAGAGCAAGATGGAACAGAGGAGGAAGGGGACAAAGCCACCATTCTTCCGAAATAATTCTCAAGGACAGTCAGCTCTTAAGGAACCCAAGATGACTGAGACAATGGGGAAAAAACCAAGGAAACCACTTATTCAATGTTGGGGTTGTGGGGGAGATGATCATATGTATAGATATTTCCCTCACAAAGGTGAAAAAGTGAAGATTTTTCACAATGTACAGAAAGCTGAAATAGTGGAGTACATGGGTAGAAATGTACCTATGATATACACAACTCTGGATAACAAGCAATTTGAGTTTCAGTCACATATGATTGAAGTGGAAGGTAATATCCACAACCAACCCATTGTTATTTTTATAGATTCATGAGCTAGTCATAGTTATCTAGATCCTAAGATGGTAGAAATATTTCATTTTTCAAGAAGCAAGCTTGGTAAACCTTATATGGTGCAGCTAGCTACAAAAGCCAAAAAGAATATTAATGAGATGGTTAAGGCATACTCAATGGACATGAATGGATTAAACACAAGGGAAGATTTGAATATAATACCTTTGGGCTCATATGATTGCATAATCCGTATGGACTGGTTGGACCAACATCATGTTGTTCTATACTGTTATAATAAGGATTTTACATGCTTGGATAAAGAAGGGAACCTAAGGAAAATCCAGGGTATTCCAAGAGCAATAACCATCAGAGAATTATCATCCTTGCAGCTGAAGAAAAAATTCAAGAAAGTATTTCAAGTATTTGTAGCACATATGGAGGAGGAACCTAAGGATAAAGTACCAAATATTGAAGATTATGGAGTTCTAAAAGAGTTTGAATATGTATATAAATAAATATCAGGATTTCCACCCAAGAGAGACACTGATTTCTCCATCAATTTGGTGTCTCGAGCAACCCATATATCCAAGACTCCTTATAGGATGAGTACACTAGAGTTGAAGGAGTTGCAAATGCAGTTGGAGGAACTTCTAAAGAAGGGGTATATACGCCCAAGTTTGTCACATTGAGGTGCCCCAGTATTATTTGTGAATAAAAAATATGGAACCTTGAAGCTTTGCCTTGACTTTAGGTTGTTGAACAAGGTAACTGTGAAGAAAAAGTATCATTTTCCAATGATAGATGATCTCTTTGATCAGTTGAAAGATGTTAAGGTATTCTCTAAGATTGATCTATGGTCAGGTTATCACCAGGTAATAACTAAGGATGAAGACATTAACAAGATTGTCTTATGAACTAGGTATGGCCATTATGAGTTCACAGTGGTACAATTTGGGTTATCAAATGCATCAGTTGTCTTCATGTGTTTAATGAATGGTATTTTCAGAGAATACTTGGATAATTTTGTCATTGTATTTTTGGATGACATACTTATTTAATCAAAATATGAAGAAGAACATGAGCATCACTTGAGGATGGTGCTACAAGTATTGAGAGAACATCAACTGTTTGCAAAGTTGATCAAGTGCTCATTCTACCAGCGACAAATACATTACTTAGGGCATATTATTTCAGAGGAAGGGACAACAGTGGACCCGGAGAAGATAAAATCCATTGAAGGGTGGCTAACACCAAGGAATGTCTCTGGTGTGAGATCATTCATGGGACTTCCAGGTTACTACAAAATATTTATTAAAGGATTCTCAAATATTTCCCCCCTAATCACTTCCTTGAAAAATAAGGGTGTGAAGTTTGAGTGGACATCAGATTGTGAAATAAGTTTCCAACACTTGAAGTGTTTGTTGACTAGTGTTCCAATATTAAGGATTGTTGATCCAATTGAAGACTTCATTGTATTCACATATGCATGTAAATAAGGACTTGGTAGAGTTCTTAAGTAGAATGGACATGTGGTGTGCTACAAATCAAGAAAATCAAAGGAGCATGAAAGACATTATGCTACTCATGATTTGGAATTGGAAACCATAGTGCATGCCTTGAATATATGGAGGCACTACCTCATGGGGAAAATATTTGAGTTGAGGACAGACCATAGTGATCTGAAATATTTATTTGGAAAACCAACTTTAAATGTCAAACAGAGCATATGGTTGGAATTCCTTAGTGGATATGATTTTGATACAAAGCATATCAAGGGTAAGGAGAACAAGGTTGTCGATGCACTCAGTAGGAGAGTGCATGAGATGCATGCTACAACCATTAGAATTTACCAAACAGATTTGAAAGATAGAATTACAGAGGCTGCAAAATAAGATCAATAGTACATGGAGATAAAGGAGAAATTTCAGCAAGGTGATTTGCAGCAGAAAATGGAAAACTATAAGCTGGAAAAGGATGAAATTATCATATACAGGAACAGAATTTATGTGTCAAATTATCAGGAATTGAAAAATATGATATTAAAATAAATGCATAATGTTCCTTATGTTGGAAACCTAGGTTACCAGAAGACTATTACAACAGTCAAGAGAAAATATTATTGGCTAGGTGTGAAGAAAGAAGTGGTTGATTTTATTGCTAGGTGTTTGGAATGCCAAAAGGTCAAGATTGAGCATAGACACTCGACTAGATTTCTATAGCTATTACCCATTCCTGAGTGGAAATTAGAATTTGCAACAATGGATTTCATCATTAAGCTTCCCATGACAAAGAAGCAACATGATTATATCATGGTAGTGGTGGATAAGCTTACTAAATCTGCCCATTTTATTCCAGTGAAGCTCACTCATAAGGGAGCTACCATTGTTGATATTTGTATGAGAGAAATTTCTAAGCTACATTGTGTTCCTAAGACAATTGTATCTGATAGAGATCCCAAATATACATCAAAGTTTTGGAAGGGATTATTGAAGGGATTTGGAACAAATCTGAATTTTATCATTGCTTATCATCCAGAGTCAGATGGGAAAACAAAAAGCGTGAATCAGGTGATAGAGAATATGATAAGGATGTATGTGATAGATAAACCATCCAAATGGGAGGATTATTTGCATTTGGTGGAGTTTTCTTATAACAATGGGTATCAAGAATCTTTAAATATGATCCCATTTGATGCACTTTATGGCAGAAAGTGAAACACACCAGTGAGTTGGGACAACCCAGCCGATAGAGTAGTGGTTGGACCAGAACTACTCAGGGAAATGGAAGAGCAGAAGGTAAAAATAAAATAGAATTTAAAGGTTGTCCAAGACAAGCAGAAGAGTTATGAAGATAAATGTAGAACTCGCGGAGAGTTTAAAGTGGGTGACCATGTGTTCTTGAAAGTAAATTCCAAACGAAGTTCCCTAAAGTTGGTAAATTGTTCCAAGTTGCCAGCACGTTATTGTGGGTCGTTTGAAATCCTAAAGAGAATTGGTCCAATTGTATATATGCTTGCCTTACCTGCATCGATGTGCATTCATAATGTATTACATTTGTCTTTACTTAAAAAATATGTACATGATTCTAATCATTTCATTGATTGGAATGTGATTCATGTGGCACAAGAAGGAGACTTTTGAGTCCAACCGATATGCATATTGGATCATAAAGTCAAGCTACTCTAGAATCGAGCAATAGGACTAGTAACGATCCAATGGACCTATTACGGTCATGAAGATGCAACCTAGGAACATAAGGATGCTATGCGGGTAGAATACCCGCATCTTTTTGAAAATTTGTGAAGTTTTTTTTGTACATATGTATATAATGCACTAAGGGCGGTGCATAAATAAGGGAGAGGGGAATGTAATACCCCTGGGACAAACCCCTTTGTAAATATAATGTAATTATACATATAGGTTGGTGATCCAGGATACTTGGAGGTTAGAGTGTCTTTGTATATATGTATTTTCAGGCCAGAGTGCCTAAGGCTGGTGAGCCAGAAGCTGAAAGGTCAATGAGCCTATTTTTTGTAAATGTAATCACATTCAGTTTTAATGAAAACACAACATTGTTGCAGACCAACCATGTAAAATAGTATGGGGGGATAAACTCCACTAGAATGGGAAAGGGGGGGCTAAAATTCTAAAAAAGGGGCTAAGCTAAGGGGGCTTAAGAAAAAAAAATATATATTTTATCAATATTCCTAAAGTTAAAGTCTAAAGTAGCGGATAATGTATTGTATCATAAGTCCCTATGAAGAAACGTATCACCATGTGAGGGAACCCATGTGTGGCCCATGTAGTTTCCAACATGACAAGTGTCAAGTTGGGAACATGCACATAAGTTTTTTGTAAATTCATCTCATTCATCCACTCAGGGGGGAGGGGATTCAGACCCCACCTCATTGTTTTCACGAGGGACTTTCATGTTTCCATTACCATACCTGGACATGTACTAGGGAGAGCATTGGAACTAGATTGAAGAGGCGGGTTTTCAGGTCCGTAGGACATTGAAGAAGCGGGTTGCCAGGCCTGTGAGCATTATCTCCAAGGGAGAGTATTGTTGGGGAATTGATTCCCAAGGTTCCAAGCTACAGCTACAGGGCTCTAAGACTTCATGTTTGACCTGTTGTTGAAGCCCCAGAAGGGAAATGGGGAAATAGAAGGATTGTTGAGTAGATAAGGGGCACACTTCCTGGGTTGGGACAGGCATGTGGGGAATGAGAGATTGTAGGATGTTAGTTTGAGTTGGTACCTGAGTCTGAGTTTTATGTTGTCTGAGAGACCTTACCCTAGTTAGGGTTTCCTTACCCAAGTGGATTTTAGCCCCATTTCGGGGGTGATCCTCTGCTGAAATTTTATGAGCAGTGCAGTCTAAGGCTGGGAGGAAAGTGGAAGGACTGGACGTAGTTGGTGTTCTTTTATAAAATATAAGTTTCATTTATGATCTTGTTTAATTTTCTATGTGTTAATCATCATTTTTTCATTTTGGGTTTTCCCTGAATAAGTTTTATGTGTACATGGTTATTATTCTGCATGAGTTTATGCATTTTTAGAGTATTATCCTGCATTAATCTGAGCATTTCCAGAAGTACATCAGTTACTTAAATGGTATCATAGTTCAGAAATTTTTGTGTGGAATTTCCCAGCAGGAGTCTAGGGATGTTACAACATTGATGATGATGTTTCTATGTCCAAACCTTTCAACGTTGATTTTAAACCGGATGAAATAGATGTGGAGTTAGACGAAGAAGAAAATCAATGATTTTGAATTGTTGAAATGTTGAAATGTTGAAATGTAGTTCGAGGTATGTGATTATATATTTTCTATGATTTATTCTCTTTAAAGAATTTTCTTATTTGGGTTAATTATGTGTTATTAAGTTTTATGTCATTATTACTTGGTTAGTAGTCATTGACCTTGATTTCTCTCATAACCCACCAACCTATAACCTCCTAACCCATATTGAGCATGTATTGTTCAATTTTAACTATCATTCAATATTGATAATCTACCACAATGTTTTAACCCTCCACCCACTAACCTTGGTAACTTTCTAACCCTCCATCTTCATCCACTATATGAACCATGTGTGTGTTCCAAAACCACTACCCAGGCCCTAAATGGAATATTTGATCAATTGAAAGTATCATATGGTAGTCATTACAAGGATCAACACAAGGAGTATTTTTGGAGGGATTTGGACGTGGTTTAGGGTCAGGGGTTAGGAGTTGGGGATTGAGGTATTACAGGGTTAGGAGGGTTTAGGGGTTAAGGGGGTTATATATAACTATATAACACGTATTATATACAAATATAAATGTAAATTATATTACAAACAAATCAAAAATAAATAAAATCAAACATAAAAAACACTCTGGCACCGACCAAATAAACCCACTCATATCATTGGTTCATTGTCTTTTCATCTTGTTCGTTCATTGGTGAATAGTGTGTTTCGAACCGACAAGATGCACTAGGCAATGAGCCAATGATTGGTTCACTACATCGTGCTTAATGTTAATAGTAAGGAGAGTGTGCAGAGGAGAAAACCAATCCAAGGAGACACCAACCCCACCCGTGTTTCCAAGGAAGGATCGACCCCACAATGTCTTTGGTATGTAGCCCCGTTGCTAATGTAGATAGAGAATGTAGTTCGTGTAGATTTTTGTTCATTGTTAAATGGTTTACAATGGCTATGTTTGGGTTCCATTAAATTTGAAATGAGAAATAAAAAGCATAGCTACGGCTTTGGTTTTGGTTTTGGTTTTGGGTTCGATACTTTGTATACTATATTTTTTTGTCATTTTTTACACACAACAGAGAACAAATAGAAGTTTAAAATCATTTTTGGTGAATCAGTTTCTTGTCAAAGAAGATGAGTATCTATTATGTTTGTGACCCACCAGTAGTATACTCTATTTTGTTTTCTTAGTATAAATACAAATTCGAGGCATGTCTTCGTCCTTTGTTCCCTGTAAACACTACAAGTATTGTATACTCATCTCTTTGAAACAATTCGCAGTTGTTGTAACTTGGCATTTATGTTCTATTTTACAGAATTTACCAACCTTTAATTCTCGTGTTACCTTTGATTTTTCGTATTAGAAGTGGATATCTTAAAATTTTAACGAAAAAGAGCTTGAATTAAACACTTTATGATCGAAAGCATTACTAAAAAACATAAAATATATAGGTGCAGGTGCTTAAAAATGTAAGTATTAGCGCCTAAATCTAATGGTTGATATTAAATATAGCGATGGATAGGAGAGCTCTTGGGATTAAAAAATGCATAAGTATTAACAAAGTTAAGACTCTTGATACCACCAAACCGCTAGAGGCGTGTGTGGAATTATACGATCATTGTCGAAACAAAAAGGTAAATCCAAAAAACCACTTACAAATATCCTAATACCACTTGTGGTTTTGATGTCACGTCACATCTCGCCATTATATTTTGTTAGTTGATAATTTTAAATAGGTTGATACATGTCATATTTCTAATCAAATTATATTTTAACACATGGTTTACTAGATCATAGTTTAATTATATTCTTTAATATAAACACATGATTGATAATTTTGTAATAAGCATCAACTTCTCTTCGAGGGAAAACACCCCTATAATAAACGTGTTAGTAACGGAAAAGAGCAAGGTAGAGTATAGATAGCACAATTGAAATCTTCTCAAATCCTAAAGGTACTTTCAGTCATCTTTATTTCTCTCTAAAATAAAATTGAAATAGAAAAAGGGGGTTAAACTGAGATAGGAAGTTAAAAAATGACACTCAAAAAACGATTGAAAGATGTTCAACAACTCAATTTAGAAAATATTTCCTTCAAACATTTTATTGCCAAAAATAGGGATGTACTCTAGACTTCTTCCACTAATAAAACCTCCATGGAACTTCATAGACAAGCCCTATTACGATTTCAAGGAAATACAAATGAACTTCAACTTTGGGAATCAGGTTTTGCACAGGTTATTGTACCATATACTTTTTGTTTCCCAAAATTTGTTAAAATGTGTGTTAAGTATTATGATTCTGTAAAGACAAAAGTGGTCAACGTGAACTCTTTTTTATTTCCCAAGTAGCTTTTCTGAAATTATATCATTACCAACAGGTCGGGACAAAATTGATGAAGAGGAACTGGAAAATGTATTTAATGTATTGCAAATGGAATAGAAGAAAGACTTTCTTGCAAGGTTATCGCCAGAAAACAAAGATATACCAAACCTAAATTTTCCACTACATACTTCATTATTCAAACAATTAGTGAAAGGCATAATCGTAATGGTGTACATATAGTTGGATTATGAAAATTATATTGTTGTGGATGAAAAAAAATTAGGGTTTGTTTCTAAGTTAACACAATCATTCAAGTTCAACTATGTTAGTTTTTTTTCTGATATAATTCATGAGCAATTGATTCAATTTGAAAAGATGAAAAGTTTCAAACATTGATCTTATTTTATTTATCTTCTTATTCATTATCAATCAGTTTTCTTTCAACACCTCATGTTAAAAAATAAATACCAAGAAAGAATGCCACTCTTAGTATTTGAATGGATTCATGTTATAAAATTCCAAAGTCTTAAAGTTTGGTGATTGGTATATTTCACATGATCATACAATGTTGAGGATTTAGGGTTCAGAATTAAAGCCTTATAAGCTTCCAATCTATCTAACTCCAAGAATTTTTTCTCTGGAATATATTAAGAAAATACTAAATGTTAATTATGTACATTTTGTTTCTAATAACAATAAGACATAATTTGCACTACCAACAAAGATTGCAACATTTATTAATAAAAGAAGAAATACTTTTACCATTGTTGAAATATGATGAAAAAATTTCATTTTGAAGATGTACTCTAGCCATATGATAATATAAAAGTGATCTATGACATGATAATTTTGGTTGGACTAGCATCATATACTCACCAGTTTGATGTAAAAAAAGGAAATATTAGCTAACAAAGATTCTTGGATAGAGGTACAGTAGATCATGTAAGAGCAGCAATCAACATTGGCTAAAAAATTAGAAAACATAGAGGACGACATCACAATGGCTACTCCTCAAAAGGAACATACACAAAGAAATAGGGTAGATGATCTCATGGAAGAATATACCCCAAAGGAGCTTTCAACTAAAAAGCAAAAATTAGATCCTGAGGATGAACAAGAAATAAGCAAATTGCAAAGTGAAAACTCTATGATTACAATCACTCACATTCCATATTTTCCTGATTTTCAAGATACAGGGATGGTTTCAATTAATGAGGCCTCAAAGGATATTGTAATCTCTGAGGAGCTTGGTACATTACATTGTTATGTGTTATAATATAATGTGTTATATTATAACGCATTACAATGTAATGTGTTATAATAGAACACATTACAATGTAATGTGTTATAATATAACACATTACATTATAACACATTACAATGTAACACATTATATTATAACACATTACAATGTGATGTGTTATAATGTAACACATTACAATGTGTTATATTATAACACATTACAATGTAATGTGTTATAATGTAACACATTACAATGAAGATAAACAAAAATTTTGCTAATATATATATATATATATCCTCTCATATTGTTAATAAAAGCCATGTCTCTTCTAGACTTCTATCCTCAATTGATTATGACAAAGGTACAATAAATATGGCAATTCTCCAACCCAAAGTTGATAAGCCTGAAAGTAATCTTATGGAAAATGAATTTGATACCAAAACATTTACTTTTGATC
This sequence comes from Picea sitchensis, assembly GCA_010110895.2. NCBI lineage: Eukaryota > Viridiplantae > Streptophyta > Pinopsida > Pinales > Pinaceae > Picea > Picea sitchensis. The sequence continues at coordinate 15,319 of SNQJ01S0077535.1, read as the reverse complement.
TCAATAGCTTGCCACCAAAAGACAAGATTGAGTGGCATAAGCAAACTAGAAATATGGTGGCGAGAGATTTGATTCGAGCATATGTGAAGAAGTTGAAGATACAAATGGGTAAGTTAGAAAACCAGTTACAAATTGAAAGGGAAACTAATAAGGAACGTTCAATTTCAATAAATGATTTAGAGCAAACATTGATTTCTCTGGGAACAACCACATAAAATAAGTCCAACATAACATCAATGATTAAAAAGAAGGATAAATGAATTCATAGCCTCATAGGGAAGTTGAATATGCATGCCACTATGCATAGTCAGACCGGAGAAATAATGGAGCTAGAAAAGGAGAAAGATCAAATTAAAAGTCTTAGAGAACAAAATGAAAACTTGAAAGCAAACATTGAAAAATTTAATGAAGAAAAAAAAACAGCTCTGTTAGTTAAGCTAGCTAAAAAAGTAATTATCCCTGATGTTGAGGAGATCCCAACAACTTCAAAGCAAGGATAGAATAATCAGCTACGGAAAGAATTTTCAACAATTCAAGAAAGACTAAAGAAAATAGAAGTCGAGTATCAGAGTAAAATTTCATAAATGACTAATGTACATAAACAATTAGACAAAAGAAATAAATTCATAGAACAACTTTACGCTGAGATAGCACAAAAAGATATTGAATTGTTTGAATTGTGTTAGAAAATTTTTGTACTTGAAGCTTTGAAGAAGAATTATCATCAAAAAAATTCTACAAGAAAGTATCTAGGGGTTAAACATTGTATATGGGATCAAATAAAAGTATTCATACAACAACTAAGAATTCATTTTAATGTTCTACAAGAAACGGAAACCTTAGAAAGAAATAGGAATCTAGAGATGAAGAAAGCTTGGAAAAAGTTACGAGATAAAGTACAAATTGTTAATGATGTCATAAAAATTGTAAATTATTTAAGCAGTACAAATCTTGAGATTTTGAAAATTGTGGATAGAATGACTTTTATAATGGATGTCAATACAGTCATTTTCAAATACAATTTGATTAAGTCAACTCAAAGCAAATGTATGGAAGTTTTTCAATTTGGACAACAATTTAGAACTAGATTTCAAGAGGCCTTCCAACTCGGGTTACCGATTCCTTGAAATGATCAGAGGTAGTTTTATCCTGTTGAAATATATGAAAAAAATATTGAAAAACATAGAAAAAATCATAAACAATTTGAAAATGTAACAGGTCTTCTCCAAAGGATAATTATCTTTGAAAAAATATCCAATGACTTTACATTGCTTAGCATATGTTAGTCCCTAAAGTTGCACTCGATTGGTAAGGGCAAGCTAGGGCATCATTGATTTTATTGCAAAATGTTTTTGAGGGTTTTATGATTTGGTTTTGGTATAATGGTTGAAAACTGGGTCAAGTTTACAGCATGGCATGAAAATCAAGATTAAAACATTGCATATCCAATTAGCTAAATAATAGGTAGGTGCATAGATGGAGTAAACCAATTCAAGAAAAAGGAAAGTGAAATCTTCAATTTGTCAATTTCACAAAGTTTAGTTTCAATATATTATAAAGAAACAGGGGTATCAGCTTGAAATCATTACTTGAAAGATTATCTCTAAAGCAAAATCTTCACTGTATAAATTAACATTCAACAACCAAAAGCATCGCAATTTGAATAATAAATTCAAGCATGAAAAATGAAATAACAGAGTAGAAAAAAGAAGGTCTAACCATCCATATGCCTTTTCTATTAAGTGTCAATTGAACATACATGCCTTTTACAATAATCTCCACAAAAAGTTTCTCTAGATCTCCAAATGGTCTGTATTCTCTCTATTTAAACTATCTATAAAACTTCCATATCCTATTATCTAGAACAGCTTTAAATGACTAGAATCAAAAAGTATCCAGATCCTAAATTAATTCACTTAAAATGAGCTTCTACTTCCAAAATAGTCCACAGCTCAACAACTTGATATAACAAACATTGCCAGCATTACATTTGACTCTACAAAATAGGGATTTTGTTTGACTCTGTAAAGCAGATCAAAGTCTCAGCATCTCCTTGATCAAAACGAGTAATTATTTGCCATATCTCCTCGAGAACCTTTAAACAAAATTGTAACCAATCTTCATGTTACCTTTAGGACAAAATCGCAGCAGTGGCTTTGGCGTTTTTTTGCTTGAGCTTCGTGGTTAACACAAGATTGTGCCAGTAAAGTCTGAAATTGATTTCCCTGAGTTCCTTAAGAAATGCCCTTTTCTCCTTCTTCTTCTTTTTAAGACTTTGAATTCTTTCTTGCTGGCGGGCATTCCACTGTTCTATCTGCATCTTTTCCTTCTTTAATTGCTTTATGGTTTTCTGAAATTCTTTAATCTTTTCCTTATCAGTTCTTATCTCGACCCTGAATCCTGAACAATCTTTAGAGGGTGCAGTTTCATTCAGATTTAAAGTAACAATGGGTTCTTTGGCTTTAACCTGGTATTTTGAGATTAATTCTGAGCTATGTTCTTCTTCAGAACTTGATGAATCCATAGCTCCAGGTACATCTGGTAAGCAATCTGAGTCTTCCAAGTAATCTTGTTTTTCTTCAGGGAATTCACTGATGTATTTAGCCATCTCTTTAGCCTTAGCTAATCTAGTTGAAGCTCTCGTTACAGGGCCTGTAGGTGGTGTAAGTTTTCCCTTTCCTTTGCTGACAGATTTCTTGGGAAATGGAGTCTTTTTTGCTCTTTTCCTGGTGCTTGCTTCAACATCCTCAGAATCATCTTCTATGATTATGGTGTTTTCTTCTTTAATTGTCGGATTGAACATTGCCTTTGAGTTCAGCCTATACTTATTAGTATCCCTGGTTGAATTTCTTCACGGTTTTTGTGATACATACGCACCTTTGTTCCTTTTTCCTTTGATTGCAACGTTCCTTTTTCTATTCGATGGCATTTCAGACTTGACTGTAGTTTGAGAAATGAGATCATTATCTGACTTTGTCTCTCCTTTAACATCTTCCTCAGGAAGCATTTCAATTTTGGTCTCCCATCTAGGTCTCTTACTTCTGCTCTTCTTGGTTACCTTGATATCAAAATATTCATCTTTCACAGGGTTTTCATCAAAAATATCTCGACTTTGTTTAGCAGTTTTCCTTCCTCTGCCCCTTTTCTGCTTATTGGATTGAGTGATAGGTTTTAAGGATTGAGTGAGCCAATTCTAGGGCTTCTGTAATTCGTTCAGGGCAGACATGACTAGGGTTTTAATCAGGACTTAATGGAACAAACTGCCTTTGGCATTAGTGGAAATCGACTGCACTTTCTTGGACATTTTTGTCAAACTTTTAAGTAGGAAATAAGGAAGATTTAAAGGGTAGTCACTATTTAGATGCATCAGTTTTCTGATATGGTAGATGTAGACTAACGAAAACCTCCCTTCGCAGGTGATGTATCTGTGAATCACCACCAGAGCAATGTGTCATTCAGGTCGAACCCAGCTGCGAGGAATTCCCCTTCTCCAATCTGGATTCTGCTTATCTGGAAGGAGGAATTGATTCACAAATTCAGTGACCATGTGCTCCTTCTTCCACCATCTTTCCCCTCCAACCACGAGCCTGCAAGCCTTGGCTATAGTCTGCTTTGTCACCAGCATCAACATCTTGCCGATTTCGACCTCGTGACCATCGAAGTTCAAAGCAAATTCCATGGAAACTTGTTCGTCATAACCTTGAAATGTAGTGAGGAACTCAAACCACCCAGCGTCTCTAAATCTTTGGGCCATCTGAGGGTAGGCTTCAAGAAGTTCGGCACCTTCTGGTTCGATTCTGGCAACTTGTCCACTCCTCTTTGGCGCCATTAAACTCAATTCTGCAACTGTCACCCTCGGGTTCCAAATTCACTTCCTGCAATTGTTGATCTATACCTATTGCTTTGAATGGATACCTGTACTTCTCCCTGCAAGGCTGAATTAAACCAACTCGAACCAGTCGCATATAATAATCATTAAACAACAGGTGATTTTGAAATGAACCCTGCGCACGTGCATAGCAATTATGTTCTGAACCTATTGGATTTAGAAATGATTACCAAACTTTTGTGGGAACACACGAACTCTTAACTCATGAATCTTGTTATCATAACTAAATCGGGATAGCAAGCGCAAGTTATGGCATGATTATTTGGCGCTACGGGAATAGGCTTATTCCCGTAGCGCGTTTGACAACTTGAAATTTGAAAATTCCAACGGCATAAAAGGAGACACTTCCAGTTTAAACAATTTTTTTCATAATCAAACTTAAATAAATCATCAAAGATTATAATGCAAACCATGAAACATCCAAAATCTAAAAATAGAAAACAGTTGAAAGCGGAAAATGAGGGATGGCTAAGGAGGGTTTAGGACAAGGTTTTCTCACTAAACCAAGACAAAATTAGAGACTAACATCATACTTAAAAAACATCCAAAGGAATTTACCCCCTGCATGTTGTGATCTGTATATTGAATTCGATATAGGAATTTACAAATGTTAAGTTATAAAATTTCAGTGGGTGGCGATTGGAAAAAAATAACAAGACTAAGGAATAAAACTACAAAATTAATCTTTATTTCCACATCAACTTCCACATCATCACCAATTACCACGACAGCGTTAATATCAACACCCATGTCAATATCAACTTCCACATTAGCGAGAAATGAATATCGAAAGTTGGGTTTCTTTATGAGAAGAATAATATTCCCGAAATAGAGTCTAAATTTACAACGGATCTCAAAATGGTTAGACCACCTCAATCTCCCTACAATCAATCGAGTGTTTAAATACCCTCACCCTACTTATGAGGGGTTGAATGAGAAATCAATCCCTAAGTTATTTATTCCTTGGTGAGGTATAGTAGGGTGAGAAATCAATTCCTTACCCTTTTTGGAATTAGGTGAAGTGTAGAGAAGGATTTATTGTTCCATGTCAACCATAATACAGATCCTTTTATGTTAAGGACCACATTGGATTCTTCATGATCCCAAGTTTCAACCAAAAATATAATATCAAATTCACTCAAAATCCAACTTAACATAGGCCCTTTATTCCATGGAAAGCCACAACAATTCCTAAAATAGATCCATACCACCAAATGACACCCCATTTTCAACAACCTATGTTAAAATCCCACCAAACATTACAAAGAAAATTTAACCCAATCCACTCATTGTGTTTCCAAATTTCAACGTTAAAGGGCCAAAAACCACTGACACAAACATTTTGTAGTGGTACTCAAAATCACAATGAAACTATAATTTTCATTCGATTATTGGCCAAATTTAACTCAAAAGGCATACTTGGACTAAAAAATAATAAAAAATAAAAGCTATTTAAATACTTTCATCCCACATCTTATTTTCCCACTAACATATCTCAAAAGAGAATTTTCAAATGATTGAAAAGTAATTTGTATTGGAATCTCGGTTGTGGCCAGGGTTTCCCTAGCTGCAGCATGGGTTGCAGTCATCCTTCCACTGCCACATCCTCCTTCTTGCGGGATCAGTGGCCTGTGTGTATCCTCCTGGTAGTGGTCGTGCTCCCTCTTGGAGCGGATCTCATATTTTTTTGGAGCTTTGCTTGGAGATCGCTCTGCTCCTGGTGCAGATCTGGTCTATGCTTTCCCAGTGCGTGCCTACACTTGTGGTCGTTGCATTTGTTCCAGATTTTTCCTTCTCTGTGAGGTGTTAGTCTAAGGTTGTCATTGCTTGCCGGGTTTCACATGGGTCTGCTTGGTGGTCTAGTCCTTGGTGCGGATCTGCTGAGTTTTGAATCCAAGCCTGAGTGTGCCTCCTAGTGATATAGTGTTCACGCATCAAATCTCTCTTGGGCTCGTCCTATGTTGTTCCAAGGTTTCTAGCAGTGTTGTCGTTGGTTTTCTCTATGGTGGATTTTCAAAATGCTTCTTTTTTTCTCCATCTATCGTTTCAGGTGCATTCAGGGTCATATGCATACCCTTTGCTCTGTGGGTTTGGCTGAAATTTTTTTGGTGCCGAGATTCATATCCTTTGTAGTTGGGGTTTGGAGTTTTGGATCCTCTCTTTTTAGAGAGTTATGTATGTCACTCGGATCTGGTCTGTACTGCATCTGGGTTTTCTTTGAGGATCATCTTTCTTCCCGCTATCGACAACTATTTTTTGGGGGTCTTCTCACATTAGAATGTAGTTCCTCTCTCTGGTTGTGTTGGTATGTTCAAGGTTTGATGTATGCCCATATGTTCAGGGAGGTTCATACCGCTCTAACCTGGTCCATCTAATCTCTAGTGTTATTTTGTTCAGGGTTTGATGTATGCCCAGTTGATGTGGGAGCTTCATACAGCTCTGAACTGGTCCATATTGTCTCCAGGGTATTTTGTTTGGGACTACTCTTCAGGCATGCTTCTTTGTGGTGGAATTTTGTGTGGTTATCCAGACATTTGTTGTTTCTTTCAGGAATTCTCTCAGTTCCTTGTTTTGTATACTTTTATGTGGCTTATCGGCCATCTCATTGGCCTTTTCTGGATTTTATTTTCTAATATATGTTTCCCATGTTTGGGTCGTGCTTAAAGCACCTACAAAATTTAATTTGGTTCTCCTCGGATGAATAGAATTATACTTTTTCCGTGGAAACAAAAAAAAAAAAATCAAACACTCTTTAATTTTGAGGAAAGTATCCAAAATGAATTCCACTTTTGCAAGATGGTTGTTGGAAGAGTGGGGAGGCACTGTGGATATGGAAGCACAAGATGTGTGAGTTCGAGGAAAAGTACGATGGAGCACCAGCACTGGGATTTCCAAGGACGACAATGACTTGGGTTCAGGGAGGATGTAAGACCTCGGGAACTAAGGATAGGCATGTGTCATCACATCGTGCACTTGATTGAAACCACACCACAGATCGTTCAGACAAGAACAATGCTCGATCCACAAAATAGGCAAGAGGTATTCTTATATCAAGCGAGCCCAAAATCCTTGGGCGTGTGAGGCGCCAAGGGTGGCTCAATTGAGACGCCTTACAACTCAAGTTAGACGAAAAATTATTTGACGAAGGGTTGTGGACAAGACTTAGACGCACTCCACCAACGAACAAATCAACTAAGGCACGAGAGGGCATGCTTAGGTGAGTTGATCGACTCGCCTAATGGATGTCCGCACCTAAAACAAGAGTTGGGTGGAAGATTAGTGGGCACAACTTGGTGAAATGGAAGGTTGACTCACCCATGGGAATAGAGACGCGGCGGTTCACAAGGATTGACGCCTATAAAAGCACACGGGTGAAACCACAAGGTAGGAAAAACAAGTAATGAAGTGAAAGAAGTTCGGCCATTGAAAGGAGAGTCGAGCCACTGAGACAAAAGGAAACATGAACCATAGGTATGCAACATGAGGGTGAAGGGTTTCGTTAAGTGTTTTGGTTGTGGCACAAATAGGTTCGCAAGGTGGGCAGGACGGAGGTTTGTCCTATGTGGTTTTGTTAGCGATATTTCTTGTAGGGGGGTTTAGAATGAAAAGGAATGGGTTAAAACCCACTTGTCCTAAGTTTGGAATGCTTACGCGCCTGTGGTAATCTATAAGAAATTTTGGGCAGCAGAAATTCGCGCGCCCAGATCAACGGTGCATATTGGATTCCCCCCCGCCTTTCTACCTTTAAGCGAGGGGGGGGGGTCTGGAATCAGAGGCGCATCTCTTCGACGGTCCTGATCGGAGTGCCCAGATCAACGGCTCTCAAGGCTATTCTGAACCCCCCCTGCCTTTCTACCTTTAATCCAAGGGGGGGGGGGTCCGGAATCGGACGCACAGCTTCCCAACGGCCGAGATCCAAGCGCCTGGATCAATGGCGCTCATGTAATCCCATCCTCCTCAGCTTCTCCAGGTTTAACCAACGTGGGACCTTCTCTCATTATGTCATCTTCAGGATCCACCTTTCCCCTGCCACCGTGTGTCACCTATCCTTCTCCACCCTTTAGTCCAGGTGGTCCTTTCCCTATCTCATCATCCACTCACCACCTGCCATGTGTCTCGTTCCCTCCACGTCAGCCTCCCACTAAAATGCATCCATAACGTCCCCTCTCATGCTCCTCCACTTATCTCCTTTTTCCCTGTGTCTCCCCTGTAACCTCTCTCGCCCCCTCATATCTTCAGGCCTCGCCCTCATAGATTCGGCGCCACTGTTCCCGTTGTGCGCCCCATTCTTCGCACTGGCCTCCTTTCCTATTCATCAGGTCGTTCAGCTAATCCAGGTGGAAGCACGAAGGACCGTCCACGTCCCCAAGGTGTCGAGTTAGCCGGACCATCCTCAATCCCAAGGAAGCAGTTATTGAAGCGGTTGGTGGTGGTTAGACATCGTATCCGCCATAATGGGAAAGTCCAGCGACGAATTAAAGGCACGTCGATTCACCCACGGAGTTGTCAGAAGTCTGATTGCATCCGTCGTTGGTGCATGATTATTCAAATATTGCAGGCGCAGATTGTCAGAAGCCATGCAGATGCAATGTGTTTAATGCGACGTCTCGGTTTTGTTGATGTTGTTGTTTTTTAGTATATGTATGCGTTTTCGCCATTTTTGTATCTATCGATGGTAGAGCAAAGCTCCCGACTGTAAATTTTGAACAACCATTCTAGTTCTCTGGTTATGCATATGTGTTTGAGATTTCTTGTTTTATGACAAACAATTTTCCTTTTCCATCTATGTTTCGTCTCGTGCCAGAGAGTTCATGATCGAATGCTTCGTATGAATTAGCACAGTTATGTTATGATAAATGATTTATTGTTGCATTGTTGTTTTTTCTGGTTTCCTGCATTTGGGTGTAAGAAGATCTTGCCCTCAGATGCCTTCTCTCACAGTCTGTTAGGATCCTGATGATCAGAACAGTCTCCTGCACTCTTCTTATACAATTCTTCCACCTACTCACCCTTATTACAACTCACTGTTTGAAGTTTATCTAAGACCTCACTCGCCCATGCATGCCTGGCCCGGTTTCAGAGTTGAGATGATATTGTTCTGAGTTTTCTTCCATTTGATCACCCCTTTAAACAAATCTTGACATTAAACTGATGGGTGTCGGGCTCAGCTCCTACAAGAAATCCAGGAGTGACTTCTGACGCTAACATTTATGGCGTCGTTGTCGGGGACGAGGTTGAATATTTTCCCCGGGACTGAACGACAACGATCAACTGATTCTGAAGGTGCATCAGATATCAGAACTTGAAGATTGCTACTGTGCACCTGGAGACTCCATTTTGACGACTCCACTGGAGCGAACCTGCTGTTGATTGTGGCTTTCAGAGGCAGACACACGCGGTCTCGTCCACACTTGCCTTTAGCTACACCAGAAGCTGGCCCAGAGGCATTTCAAAGAAGAGTAAATATCTCTGCAAAAGAAGTTTCCATTGTCGAAACAGGTAATACGCCATCCCCTTCCGTGAGAACCCCTTCTTCTCCTCCTCAGTTTCTTAATAGACCTCCTTCGGAGGTTTCTCGTTTCTTAAATTTTGGGAGTGTTCCTGCTAAGTTTTCCCCTCCTGGTCTAGGATTGGAGGGAGAAAGTCTTGTCACTCCCCTCTGCTTTGAAGCTGTTCCTTGGCGTAGACCTGGAACTACAGAATATTTCCTCACTCCTGCACAAAGAAAAGCACCTGTTGACTTGAGCTCGTTAGCCTTCTCCCTGAATCCTCTCTTGTTTCCTGCTCCACTTCGAGACTCATTCCCAGTAGCCCCTTCACGAACTCCTTCTCCTCCAAGTTCTCCTCCACCTAATATACCTATGGTTGGTGCTAATCCACCTCCGAATAGAATGGACGCCATAGTCGCTGCTAGATATGATCCTTTAATCCTACCCCATCCTATGAATCCTCTCCCTGTTGGAGACTATTTAAAATGCATGCCCAAGTTCGCGGGAGAAGGAGACATAACTACAGAAGAGCACTTGGTTGCTTTCTACAGTTATGCAGACAACCTAAACATTGAAAGTGAAGATGTCTGGATGAGAGTCTTCGTCCAGAGCCTGGATGGTGAGGTTAGGAAATGGTTCAGAGGACTGGCCCCAGATCTATTGCTGGAATTGAAGCCCTGGATAGTGTTTTCCTGAGGCAGTGGGGAGACAGGAAGGATTATATGTATTACATGACAGAGTTTGGGGCTCTGAAGAAAATGGAAGGAGAGTCTGTCTCTGACTTCTCCAAAAGATTCAATAAAATGTATAACAAGATTCCTGCAGAGATAAAACCCTCAGAACCCTCTGCCCAAATTTCCTATGCTGGTGCATTTGACCCTGATTTCTGTCTTTTATTGAGAGAAAGAAGAGCCACCACCTTAACTCAAATGCAAGATGCAGCTATAGAAGTGGAATCCAACATATTAGCAGTTGACAGACTGAGTAACAAGGCCTATGTAGACAGAAGAAAGGGAAAATCGGAAGCCTCAACTTCCGGCCCATCGCTGCCCCACCCTCAAATGGATGAACTGACCCAGATGATGAAGTTTCTATCTGAAGAGATGGAGAGGCTGAAGGTGGAAAGGAAGCAAATGAACAAGGGACCTCAGAGCACCGAGAACAAAGGGGGTTTCAGAAATCCAAATAATATTGCTCCCCCAACTATGCACAGAGAGAGGGGAAGAGACAGGGACGACCAAAGAATTCAGGCTCCCTTTCAGAACAATTTTGTGGCCGATGAAGAGGAAGGGGAAATAGACGAGCCGGAGCCTAAAATTCACTGCTTAGAAGTCACTCCTCCTTTCCCTCATCTGACTCAATCAGCATACGAGGAGTCTCTCATGAACAGTCAGCTAAATGAATTGAGCAAAGGAGACAAGGCTAGTGACGGCCGAGGAAGGTATAACCTGAGGTCCGACAAAAAGACAGCAGTACCAGACATTCCTGAGCAGTCCACTAGAACAGAGAAATCTGCTAATGAAGTAGCAGACGCTCACAGAGGTAAGAAGGCTCAACCCCTCTCTCCCATTGTCCACAATCATGTTCCTGAAATAAGAGAAATTCCAAAGTTTACATCTTCTTTTAATTTCGAGCATGAGATTCAAAAGATCAGAATCCATGTGCCCCTCACCGAGCTAATCAAACATGAAGAATTCAAAAAATGCTTCTCTGAGATTTTGAAATATGAAGCCTCATGCCCTCCCACAGACTCCATAAACCTCCAAGATGAAAGGCCAGCAGTTGTCCTAGGCCCCATGGTAGAAGACAGAGATGATTCATCCCCTCCCTTCTACACCTCCATGAGCATACATGACAAAGTGTTGCACAACTGCTTGATGGATTCAGGGGCTTCTCACAACCTCATGCCCAAAATCGTCATGGAAGAGCTAGGGCTTGAAGTCACCCGAACCTATCATGACCTCTATTCCTTTGACTCCAGGAGGGTACAATGTTTGGGAGTCATCAAGGACCTGGTAGTTTCTTTGTTCCAGCTACCCATGAAGAGTATGGTGATGGATATTGTGGTAGCTGATGTTCCCCCCAAGTTTGGCATGTTGTTGTCAAGGTCTTGGATTAAGATACTTATAGGGACGTTACAGATGGATCTCACATATGCCACCATTCCAGTCTTTGGAGGGGAAGATAGGAGATTGTACGAGGAAGCCCAGCTAGCCTACATTGTCAGTGATGAAGCGAACCCCACTAATCACCCCATCTTTGCACTTGACACTGACTTAGGGTCTAGTTTGTTACAGGTCACTGAGACTCCTGAGCCCCCTTTGCAGATCAGAAAGCAACCCATTCTCAATCAGGAGATGCCTCCTCCAACCACCTCTATTTGGAAGATGTTCTTTGATGGAGCTTCCTCCAGTATGGGTGCAGGTGTCGGGGTGGTATTCGTGTCCCCTTGTCAAGAGGCCATATCTCTATCATACAAGCTGGCATTCGAAGTCACCAACAATGTGGCAGAGTATGAAGCTCTGGTTCTGGGATTAAGAGTTGCAAAGGAAATGGGAGTTAAGGAGATCGCTGTGTTTGGAGATGCAGAATTGATCATCCAGCAGGCAAAAAATATTTATCAGGCTAAGCATCCTCGTCTCAGGAATTATAGGAACGAGGTATGGGACCTAGTGGATAATTTCTTCTTGGCTTTTAACATTTCTTTCATTCCAAGGGAGGAAAATGCTTCAGCCGACTTTTTAGCTGTCACATCTAGTATGCTTGAGGTTCTCGTGCTGCCCACTGACAGATCCGATGTTGAAATAAAATATAGACCTTCTATACTAGACAATGTCAAACATTGGAAGGTATTTGAAGATGATCAGGAAATTGAAAAGTTTCTTCAATCCGTTGATGACTTTTCTGCATTGCACATAGATGAGGATCCTGACATTGAAGGGGAACCTGACCATCACCCTGGAGGGTTTTTGAATAAAGTTTTTGACCACCAGATTATTCAGCTACCAAGCAATCGCATACCGAAAGGACTAATCCCATTAGAAAGATTGTTCAATGGGAATGATGTGGCAGTAAAGGGTAGAGTTTCAAGTGATGATGCTGACACAACTGAGTGCAACATAGGCACACCAGAGGAGCCTAAGTTTGTCAAACTGTCAAGGAGTTTGACCGAGGAGCAGAGGGCCGAATATACTGAGTTACTGAGGGAGTTTGTTGATGTGTTCGCGTGGACCTACGAAGACCTCAAAACATACGACACATCAATCATTGAGCACAAGATCCCACTGAAAGAAGAGGCTAAGCCATTCAAGCAGAAGCTAAGACAGATAAATCCCATGTTGCTACCTGTCATGGAGAAAGAAGTGAAAAAGATGCTAGATGACCAAATCATTGTCCCCTTGAGATATTCCGAGTGGGTGGCCAATTTGGTCCCAGTAAGGAAGAAAAGTGGCGAAATCAGACTCTGTGTTGATTTCAGAAACCTGAACAGGAGCTCAAGGAAATATAATTATCCCCTACCCAACATGGAGCACATATTACAAAAGGTCACTGGTGCTTCCAGAATATCCATGATTGATGGTTTCTCTGGATACAATCAGATATCAGTCATGCCTGGGGATCGAGAAAAGACGACCTTCACCACTCCTTGGGGCACGTTCATGTATGACAAAATGCCTTTTGGGTTGATGAATGCAGGAGCCACATTTCAGCGAGCCATGGACATAGCCTTCATCAGGGAAAAAGATAAGTTTGTGGTGATCTACCTGGATGACATAACAGTCTTCTCCAAGACTGATAAAGAGCATCGTTGCCACTTGAAGAAGGTTTTCCTGAAGTGTCGGAGGTATGGCCTATCTTTAAACCCCAAGAAATCGTTGTTTTCTATGCAGGAGGGAAAGCTATTAGGCCATATAGTATCAGCAGAGGAGGTGAGAATTGATCCCAGCAGGGTAGAAGCAATTCAGACCCTGTCACTTCCCAGATCTAAGAAAGAGGTTCAGGCATTTTTGGGGAAGATTAACTTTCTGAGAAGATTCGTCTCAAACTTTGTCGAACTGGTAAAACACATTACAACCATGCTCATAAAGGGAAGTGAAATAAAGTGGACCACTGAACCCAAGGAATCTTTTGTCCAAATAAAGAGGGCGTTGACTGAGGCACCTGTGCTAATCAGTCCCGATTATTCCAAAGATTTTCTGATATTTTCTTTTGCTTCCTGTGATACAGTAGCGGCAGTTTTATTGCAGAAAAATGATCAAGGGAAAGAGCATCATATTTCTTTCTACAGCAAGGCATTGAGAGACGCAGAACTCCGGTACGAGATCATGGAAAAGCAGGCCTATGCCCTGGTAAAGGCTCTTAAAGCTTTCAGAATCTATGTATTACACTCAAAAATCATTGCATATGTCCCGTCAACCTCTGTGAAGGACATTCTTATACAGCATGACATAGATGGGAGGAGAGGTAAATGGATCGCCAAAATCCTAGAATTTGATCTGGAGATTAAGCCCACCAAGTTGATAAAGGGGCAGGGTCTGGCCAAGTTTCTAGTTGAATCCAACTGCAAGTCCTTGGGAATTAACTTCATCAATAAGAAAGTTGAGCCATCCAACAAGCATTTCCAGGGTGCCCTATCACTAGCATCATGCCCCTGGTACAAGGATATCTTGTACTTTCTGCAAGAATTAAAGCCCCCTGATGGATTGGAAAAAAATAAGGCCAGGGCCTTAAAGCTCAAAGCAGTCAAATATTGCCTCATTGATTAAGCCTTGTATTGGAAAGACCCTCTGGGGATATTACTAAGGTGTCTAGACCCACAGCAAGCCCAGAAGGTTATGTTCGATTTCCATAGCGGTCTCTGTGGAGGTCATCATTTTTGGAAGACCACAGCTCACAAGATCCTCCGAGTTGGGTATTACTGGCCCACCTTATTACTGGCCCACCTTATTTCGGGAGCGATCTGTCTGAATCGTCAAATAGTAAAAAACTGGATGTTCACTGTGCAGTCAATACAGTCCGTACGGATGATGACGTGGCATGTCCGTACAGGTGACGTGGCGTGAAGAATGCTGACAGGGCATATGGTGATGTGGCAGTCATTTATTGGTTGACAGTGAGCGAATCATATTGTGACACGTAGCAGATTTTGGGCAAATGGCATGGTGCCACGTGGCCCAATCATGGGTTGCCACATGGCACCCCTTTATTGTCTATGGTTTGTTAGTTCAAAAATTTGTGGAGTCTGTGGGGATTGAACCCCGAACCTCCCCCTTTACCAAATTTTTCACAAATTCTGCCTTGCCAACACGCCATAAGGTTGACCTTGTTTAAAGTTTGGTTTTAATTTTATTTAAATTACATTTAAATGTGGCCCTTTTTTATATGAGAGCACGGTCGTATGGAGGATCCATGTGACCTTGGCCTTGGCAGTTAGGGGCTGGGCGCGCCTAACGGTTCGACAGTTTGATAAATTTTTCGGTTATGCTCGGTGCCAAGTTTTTTCGCTTAAATAAGCATGTGTTATGGGTTCATGCACACAGAGGTGCCTTTTGGCGAACCAGTTTCAGAAAGCTTGAAGGAGGAAAATGGCAGGAGGCCTATCTTCCTCATTTCTTGGCCGATCGAGGTGTCGTAAAAGCCCAGCTAGGGGTTTTTGGACATCCTGAATTCATTGGTGCTGTTATCAAGGCCATTTGAAGACTCCTCATGCAAGTTTTTCACCGTTGAAGTTTCAGCAAGCTCCAGGGAGCTTGAAGCCCTCTTTGATGGAGGACATGGTTTGGTGAGCCTATGTTTGATTTCTGTGATTGAATAATCATTTTTGGCTAATTGATATGCTTTGAACACATTGGGATAGGTTTCAGAGGCTGTTGAGGACTTTTACAGGTGTTTTTTCCAAAGAGAAGCTCAGGGAAGCTTATGGCCACATGTAGAAGAGGTC
>SNQJ01S0077534.1:47576-57711 GCA_010110895.2 Picea sitchensis | reverse complement strand
TTTTTCTGGGTTTTCTTCCCCTAGAGGGTTTCCCAGGATAAATGTTGTGTCTCTTGTGAATGTGTATTTCTCAGTGATCTTGTTCTTATGTTGCTCTTATCTATTGAAATGCAACGAACTATAATAATGGCAGAAAACTTTAACAACATATAGCACCCCAAACAGAGATCGTATGCAAAAGTTACGCCCCCGGGAAGTTGACGTATCAAACCTTTTGGATTTTCACCTTCCGGGGTTAGGGTTTTGGATTTTGCATATGTTAAAAAGGCCTTTGGAGCGTCATTGTAATGATCATCTTCTTGCGAATGAGGTAGTCATCACATCTCTTCTCAGATATAAGCTTCCACCATTCTAGCGAGTCTTTAACTCTGTATTTTAAGAGTCTTTGTAAATTTTCACTCATTAATAGAAATTGTATTAATGTATCTCTATGTTTATGATTGCATATCTGAGATATCTCTGTATATTTCCTTATTATATCTCCGCTCTTATTTCGTGCCGAAAAAAATCTGGATCAATGGTATCAGAGCAAGCTGCTCTTGATCATTTTTTAGTGCATGTCCCCGACGAGGTTCGAGTATAGCAAGTTGGGTCTCGAGATTTTCTCTCTCTCAGACAATCACTCTTGCACACCCAAGAAACCCTCAATGGAGAAAGAAAAAAAAAATGACAGAGCAGGCGATTCTATCAATCTGTTGCTTGAGCGAGCTCTCATGCGACAAAGAGATGAAATGATGGAGAATTTTTCCCACATCCTTCAACGCTTGTCGATAGCATCAGACACATCTTCATCAAACGACCACTTTGGAGGCACCTCTCCTTTTTGTTCGACAACACATGTATTCCAATAGAGGACGAACACATTTAGTGACCACTCACATAACCAGATCAAAGATCAACACACCGATGTTTTCACGTGGTAAAACCCCTACGGGGAAACATCCACGACCCCAACCAACACGACCACTTGGAGCAGTTTTTTTATGCAAAGAAAAAGATTACATAGAGATTTTACAAGAGAGTTTATCACAATCGATCATCGACAAATGACCCTCCATGATTTTTAAATAGAGATCATGGACCAATTGGGTGTTCAGTCACATATCAATGGCCGTTAAGATCGAGGAGAGTATGAAACGTTGGATCACTCTATGCCAGTAACATATCGTGATCGTCGGATTTCCTAACTACAAATGCATACTAAAGAAACACACTAGAAAACACACTTTTACCTAACGACACAATAGACCAAGTAGATTTTAACTAACTCCTAAGTGTCTAAATATCCTAACATTCCCCCTTAAGAACAACTTGGGATATGATTGAAGAATTTAAAATAGTGACACAATAGGAGAAGGAAGAAGGAATTAGAGCCTATCCCCCCTTAATGACAACTTCCTGAACTCTGAACATAGATCAAAGTTTGGAAAACTTCGCTTATGTAAGAGACTTTTTGAAAATGTCTACAACTTGATATTTTGTAGGGAAAAAGAGCACTTCAATAACTTGATCATGAATGAGCTTTCTGATGAAGTGCATGTGTAGTTCGATGTGTTTTCTACGCTGATGTTGAACTGGGTCTTTGGCGAGCTTGATGGCACTCTGAATGTCACACCAAAGGATGATCGAATGCTGGTGTTGGAATCCAAACTCTGAAAGGATCTGTCGAAACCACATGGCTTCCTAACTTGCATTTAGCAGCTCAGTATTCTGCTTCTGCTGAAGAAAGTGCAATAGCCTGTTGTTTCTTATAGGCCCAAGTGTCAGGTCTTGAACCAAGGATGAAAACATAATCTGCAGTAGACTTTCGATCATTAGGGTTGCTGGCCCAATTTGAATCAGTGAAACCAACCAATAAAGGAGTCCCCCCTGAATTGTAATGTATCCTGAACTGAACTGTACCACGAACATAGCGAAGTATCCTCTTAGCTTCTTTCCAATGGCTTTCATGGGGCATTTTCATATATCGGGCAACAAGACCAACAACAAAGGAAAGATCAGGACGTGTACGAGTCAAGTATAAGAGGCTACCAACTAACTGATGATACAGGGTGGCATCAACTTCAGTAGAAGTACATGTGGTAGTAATCTTGACTCCAGACTGGAAGGGAGAAGGGGTTGGTTTACAATCGTCCATGTGAAAGCGACGAAGAAGGTCACAAGCATAGTTAGACTGGGAAAGAAAAATTCCTTCATTGGTTTGCAAAACTTGGAGGCCAAGGAAATAGTACAAAAAGCCTAAGTCTGTCATTTCAAATTTCTTCTTAAGGCTAGTTTTCACATGGTTTAAAAGTTTTGAGTCACTACCGGTAAGGATAAGGTCATTAACATAAAGGACAAGGATTATGAGATGGCTTCCTACTTTCTTGGTATAGACATTAGGATCATAATGGCATCTAGAGAATCCAGTGGCAATAAGAAAGCTGTCCATTTTGGCATACCAAGTGTGGGGAGCTTGCTTGAGACCATAAAGAGATTTCTTGAGGCGACAAACAAGGCTAGTGTCATTCTAGACATATCCAGGAGGTTGTTCCATGTAGATTTCTTCTTGCAAATCTCCGTGCAAGAAGGTAGATTTAACATCTATTTGATGGACCTCCCATTTATGTGAGGCAACAAGGGAAAGAACAAGGCGGATGGAATTCATTTTTTCTACAGGGGAAAAG
The DNA here is from genome assembly GCA_010110895.2 of Picea sitchensis. NCBI lineage: Eukaryota > Viridiplantae > Streptophyta > Pinopsida > Pinales > Pinaceae > Picea > Picea sitchensis. Next base: position 55,045 of record SNQJ01S0077534.1, on the reverse strand, counting down.
GTTTCATTATAGTCAATTCCTTCAACTTGGGAAAATCCTTTGGCAACTAACCAAGCCTTGTGTCTTTCAACACTTCAATCTGATGCATACTTAGTTTTGTAGACCCATTTTCATCTAACAATTTTTCTTCCTTTTGGAAGAGGTACAAGATCCCAAGTATCGTTTTCCATTAAAGAACAATACTCTTCATTCATTGCTATATCCCAATCTAGATGACCTGAAGCTTCTGCAAATGTCTTTGGATCATGAGTTTCTTAAACTTAAGCCAAAAGAGAAGAGGCTCGCTGGAACTGTGAACATGTCAAACGCTGATCTGAAGGATCACCGACAAGATCATCGACTGCTTCTCGTATTGAATGGACCCATCTAAGAAGCGGTGGAGTTGGTGCTGGTTCAGGTTCAAATGACTCATCTGGAGGAGGGTGAGCAGGCGAAGGTGGATTTTCATCCTCACTGTCATCATCTGAAGAAGAAACCAGATCAGAAAAAGGCACAAATGCGGAAGATGGATCGTAGGCCAAAGAAGGCACAACCACCAAATTAGGATCACAGGCCAAAGAAGGCACAAACGCCGAATTAGGCTCGCAGGCCAAGATATTTTCATCAAATTTAACATCTCTTCTAATAGTAATTTCATTACAATGTGTTTGAAGAAGTCTATAACCTTTGACATCTTCAGAATAACCAACAAATATACACTTCTGTTAGGGTCCTAACTCGCACATAGGTAGAACAATATATTCGGATGTAATAAAGGTCAATATTAATAAGGCCTTTCAATAAAATAGAATAAGTCGAATGTAAGAAGACCTTATAGAAGCCTCTTCTTCTAGAAGGATCTTCCTCTAGATGCTTCTTTTGATAGGCATATTTAGTATAAATAGGAGTCGAGGGTCTGAGAACCCTAACTCTTCTCAACTGGAGGTTTCCCCCTCAAAGAGGCCTGTGAACATTGCTTTTAGAATCAAAGTTCTATTTCTGTTGTTATTCTTATATCATTTCAATGCTATTGTGGTGATTGTCCTGGTTATATTGCTATTATTCTGCCATTTCTAGAATTTTATTTCTGTTCTGCATACTTTTTATATCTGGTATATTACAAGTGGTATCAGAGCACTTTCCTCGGCAGAAAGTGTGGGTTAATTTTTTTTTCCAAGGTAGAGACGTATTCTGGTGTCTTTAAGCCACAAAGATCTGTCGTTATGTGCATAAACCCACGGTTGAGGGATTCAGACACACATGAAATACAAGTGGTACTTAAGCGCACATCTGTTGGCCACCCTTGTAACCTCTGTTGGTACCCCTTCGAGTGGTAGTACATCAGACAACTCTTGTGTATGGATCGACCTAGATTACCTGAAGCCCTATTTAAATAAACCGATCGACTGCCTGACTGCTATAGTGCCACCGAGAACAACACTCGTGAAGATACTCTCTAGTACATGGGTAGTTGGGTAGTACGGCTAAGGGTACGGTCTATCCTCCTTAGTTAGTGCCCTGAGATATTGGCCCGAGTACTACTGTTGGACCCCGCATGTATGTTAGAGAGCTATAGCACAAGGAAAACCCTTGTCTGTAGAACTCTTGAATACCTAACCCTTGGGGACATAAACATTAACAAATTAAAACATGCAAGATATCTTGCCGCACAACTGTGTTCGGGTTGCCAAATAACTACACATTTCTTCCTGGTTAAGCATTTGGGCATTTCATTACCGCAGTATTCTTCAAACCAGAGTATAACTCTGCAGGTGTAAAATAAAATAAAATTTGCACCATATTTGAGACCTATTCCATTGGATTCATCTCTTCACCCTTATCACATTCATACATATCATTTTTCAGCAAATTTTTTGACCCCACCCATGCCATTTTTGTTTCCTCATCATCATGGCCCATACCTGTAGCCAAGACCTAGAAGCTCGCTTCAATACCTTGCAATCTAATTTCACTGAGACCCAACAAGAAGTGAAACAACTCAGTGCCAATGTTGCCACCCTCAATACAACCATGTAGTCCTCAATGGAGGAAATCAAACAAGACCTGACTACCCAGCTTGAATCTATTGTTTTGATTCTCTACACCAAGATGCATATCCCTACATATAACCCTTTATCTGACCCACCTTCAAATACTAAAGATGAACATTCCTCTAACTTTCAACACCATCACTTTCAACGTGACCTACACCTTCCACGGGTGGATGTGACCGAATTTGATGGCTCGGATCCCATTGGTTGGTTAACCCAAATGGAACACTATTTTTCTTTATACGACATTACATATGACTTGGCCAAACTTCGGTATGGTGTTCTCCATCTAGATCAAGAATGTTGGCAATGGTGTCAATGGAGAAAAACTTCCTGTCAAGGGTATATTGCTTGGACACAATTTGTGGCAGAGATTTATGAACACTTTGACACTGACACCAACCATTTGGGCTGTTTGACAAAGTTGAAACAATCAACAACAATGGAATACTTTATAGATTCTTTTGAGTGCCTAACTTTTCGGACATAGGGCATTTCTGATGCCTTTTTTTGAGAGTGTTTTATCAGTGGCCTCAAGGATGAGATTCAGGCTCATGTCCTCATGGCTTGATCTTAGAGTTGGGTGGAGGCTACTAAAAGAGTTAAAGAAGCACAACAGGTTGTATCTTCTCAAAACTGGAAACCCTCCTTTATCCCTCACACTAAACCAGTAAATCCCACTATTCCCTTCGCTCCACTAAAGATCCAAAAATTGACCAGGGCTGAAATGGCTGAACGCCAACTCAAAGGCCTTTGTTATAATTGTGATGACAAATATTTCTCGGGCCACAAGTGTAAGGAAAAAAATCTTTTTATGGCCATCTCAGAGGATATTTCGGAAGAGGATGTTGAAACTCCCCTTGTGTCTGAGTCACATGAAACCACTAACATAACCCCTCCCTCATATCCTCCCGAAGTAGAACCGATCATTTCCCTAAATGCTCTCACTAGATTCTTTACTCCCCAAACCCTCAAGCTCATCGATTACATCAAGAATATGAAGGTCATCATTCTTGTTGATAGTGGAAGCACCCATAATTTTATTCATCACCGCATTGCCCAAGAAACTCATTGCTACATCCATGCCATCAATAATTTCCAAATCATGATTGCCAATGGTGGCTCCATGAAATGTGGAGGGCATTGTGAAAATGTGCGTCTCGAAATTGGTGACTACCACCTCAAATCTCATATGTTTGCTATCGACATGGGCAGTTGTGACATTGTGTTGGGTGCAGACTAGCTAAGGACTTTAGGTCCCATTCTCATGGATTTTAAGGAATTAACCATGCAATTCGACCAGGAGGGCCAACAATATAAGTTCTAAGGCATCACCGCTGGTTCACCTGAGATCATTAGTTCCCATCGCATGGAAAAGCTGCTAAAAAAAGGTCATTCTGGTGTTATTGACCAACTCCATGCCATACAAGCAACAAAGACACCCTTGGTGCCGCAATACCTCCAATCCATCATTTCTAAACATCAAGTGGTCTTTTCCACTCCCCAAGGACTCCCTCCTTTCCGTGGTGTTCATGATCATTCCATTCCCCTTGTACCAGGAAGCATTCCTCCCAATATCCATTCGTATCATCACCCCTTTTCCCAAAAAAATGAAATTGAGAAAATGGTCCAGGAAATCCTTAACACATGCGTTATCTTCCCTAGTACGAGCCCCTATTCTTATCCTGTGGTCATGGCCCTGAAGAAATAAGGTTCTTGGTGAATGTGTCTCGAATTTTGTGCCCTCAAAAAACTTACCATTAAAGACAAATTTCGCATCCCTGTCATTGATGACCTCTTGGATGAATTGAGTGGCACCCAGTTCTTTACTAAAATCGATCTTCATTCTGGCTACCACCAGATACGTATGAAAGAGGTAGACATTCCCAAGACTCCCTTTAGAACTCATGAGGGCCACTATGAGTTTTTGGTCATGCCCTTTGGCTTGTGTAATGCACCCTCCACCTTCCAAAGCTTCATGAATCATGTCTTCCATCATTTTCTCCGTCATTTTGTCTTATTTTTCTTTGATGATATCCTCATCTATAGAAAAACTTGGACATACAATCTTGCCCATGTGGATTGAGTTCTCCATCTACTCTCTCAACACCAAATTTTCTTGAAACAATCTAAATTTGATTTTGGCGCCTCAGAAGTCGAGTACTTGGGTCATCTGGTTGGCAAGGACGACGTCATGATGGATCCTAAAATGATTGAAGCTATTCAAGATTGGCTTCACCCAAAGACTCTCAAAATCTTGCGTGGATTTCTGGGCTTAACGGGTTATTATTGCAATTTTGTTAAGAACTATGGAAAGATTGCAACACCTCCCACTACACTCTTAAAAAATAACTCTTTCACTTGGACTCCATCCGCGACTCAAGATTTTCAAACCCTGAAGATGGCCATGTGCACCACTCTAGTCCTGGCCCTTCCCGTTTTCACAAAGACCTTTGTCTTGGAATGTGATGCTTCAGGGAGATGAATTGGTTTTGTCCGTATGCAAGAGGGTCGACCTTTGGCCTTTACCAGCAAGCAACTATTTGAAATAAATATGGGCAAATCAATATATGAAAATTAAATGTTGGCTATTCTGCACACCGTTGATATGTGACACCCTTATCTATTGGGGAAACTCTTCCAAATTAAGATAGACCATCAAAGCCTCAAGTATTTTCTGGAACAACGCATTCCCTCCCCGGAGAAACAAAAATGGGTGACCAAGCTCTTTGGATATGGTTATGAGATCATTTACAAAAAAGGAAAAGACAATGTGGTTGCGGATGCACTTTCCCGAAAGTATGAAGATGACAGATCCCTTTTTTTATCTTTCCTTCATTGTACCAGATTGGCTCCAAGCTGTCTGCCAGGAATGGCTACACGATCCAAAAAGTTCACAGTTGATCCAACAATTGCAGTCCAATGCTCCAACTTCCCCAGGGTACTCTTGGCTCCATGATGAGCTTCGATACAAAGGCCGTTTGTATTTAAGAAAACAATCCAAACTTAAATCCACGGTACTTTCTGAGCTTCATGCTACACCCACAGTTGGGCACTCCGGGTTTACCAAAACCTATGACAGGGTCAAATGCTCATTTTTCTGGGATGGCATGAAATAAGACATTCGTAATTTTGTAGCTGAATGTGATGTGTGTCAACGCAAAAAGGGAGAAACATTCAAATCTTTGAGCACACTACAATCGCTTCCGACTCCACCTGCTATTTGGAGGGATATCTCTATGGATTTTATTACAGGCTTACCCAAATCATGAAATAAATCAGTCATCATGGTGGTTGTTGATCACCTTTCCAAGTATGCTCATTTTTGTGCTCTTCAACACCCATTTACAACATCCACGGTGGTTCAACTTTTCATGGATCAGGTCTTCAAGCTTCATGGCATGTCACATTCTATTGTTTCTGATCACGACCCAACTTTCACCAGCAATTTTTGGCAAGAATTGTTCAAGCTACAAGACACCCAATTGCATCTCAACAAAACTTATCATTCCCAGACTAATGGTCAAACAGAAGTTGTCAATAAATGTTTGGAAACATATTTGAGGTGTTTTTCCTTGGAAAAGAAAAATCAGTGGGCTCAATGGTTACCCTTAGCCGGATGGTGGTACAACACTTCATACCACACAGCTACATGCATGACTCCTTTTGCAGTGGTATATGGAAAAAATCCACCTTCAGTTCTCTCATACTTACCTGGTGTCTCGAAGGTCCAGGTGGTTGACCAAACACTTACAGTTCGAGAGGCTATTCTCCATACCCTCAAAGAGAATTTGGTCATGGCACAAAATCGCATGAAGCAACAAGTAGATCAAGGTCGCTCTGAATGTCAACTTGCAGAAGGGGATTAGGTGTTTCTTCGACTGCAACCTTACAAGCAAAATTCCCTCAAGGTCAAGCATTGTCAGAAGCTAGCGCCCAAATTTTATGGTCCTTAAACAGTTCTCAAGCGTGTGGGACAGGTGGCCTATCAGTTAGCTTTGCCTAGTCATTCTAAGCTACATCCTATTTTTCATGTTTCATGCTTAAAGAAGGTGATTGGAACTAAGTGCCAAATTCAAACCAACCTTCCCGAGTTAGCCAAAGAAGAATCCATTTGGCTACAACCACAAGCAGTTTTGGACCAGTGTGAGCATCGCCTGCGTCAGAGAACCATCAAGGAAGTGTTAGTCCAGTGGAAAGATACAACTCTAGTAGATGCCACTTGGGAACCAACTACCATTCTACAACAATTTCCACATCTCAAACCTTGAGAACAAGGTTGTTTTTAAGGGGGTGGGCATGTTAGGGTCCTAACCCACACATAGGTAGAACAATATATTCTGATGTAATAAAGGTCAATATTAATAAGGCCTTTCAATAAAATAGAATAAGTAGAATGTAAGAAGACCTAATAGAAGCTTCCGCTTCTAGAAGGATCTTCCTCTAAATGCTTCTTTTGATAGACACATTTAGTATAAATATGAGTCGAGTGTATGAGAACCCTAGTTTGGATATTATTGTAATAGAGCTCTACTCAACTGGAGGTTTCCCCCTCGAAGAGTCCCATGAAAATTGCTTTCAGAATCAAAGTGTTATTTCTGTTGTTATTCTTATATCATTTCAGTGCTATTGTGGTGATTGTTTTGGTTATATTGTTGTTATTCTTCCATTTCTAGCATTTTATTTATGTTCTGCATACTTTTTATATATGGTATATTACAACTTCTCACTTTTAGGCTGCAATTCTTTTGTTTTCTCATCAGGAATTTGAGCGCATGTTATACTGCCAAATACACGGAAGTGACTTACATCTGGTTTAATTTTAGTCCAAGCTTCTTCCAGTGTTATATTTTTAAGAGCCTTTGTGGGAGTGCAATTTACTATGTAATTTGCACAGTTGATGGCTTCAGCCCAATACTTTAGACTTAATCCCTTAGATTGGATCATACAATTATCCATTTCTTTTAATGTGTGGTTCTTTCTCTCAGCAACACCATTTTCTTGTGGTGTATATGGAACACTGTGTTGAGTTTGGATTCCTTGTGTAGTGTAGTAACCTGTAAAATTATTGTTCACATATTCGCCTCCATTATCTATTCTTAACCTTTGAATTTGAAGTCCAAATTTCTTTTTCTACAAGGGCCTTGTAGGCCAAAACTTGTCAAAAAATTTGCTCTTAAGTTTTAAGAAGTAAACCCAAGTACGTCTGGAAAAGTCATCAATGAAAGTTAAGAAATACTTGCACCCAGAAAAAGGAGAAGAAAGTGGACCATACAAATCACTGTGAACAAGCTGCAAAGGACCCGAGGCATGCCAAGAGGCATGTTTGTCAAAACTATCCTGATGATGTTTGTCGAGAACACAACCGACACAAACAACATCTCTGCATGAAACAAGAGGAAGACCAGTCACCATCTGTTGATTACATAGTTGCTGCAA
>SNQJ01S0077534.1:21269-32795 GCA_010110895.2 Picea sitchensis | reverse complement strand
GCTCGGAGGGTGGCTTCGGCCTATGGTTGGGTGACAAGGGTATTGTCAATGGTAAAACGAGCACAATCCTTCATATTCTAATAGTATTTACACCCCAGAAGTATGTACACTCTTCCACACAGGGGAGTGTAGAGGGGGGTTACCCCCTTTGCAGGGTTCGGGGGGGTATCCCCCTGGCTGGGGGGTATGGTGGCAAGCAGGCCCTCGACGGGGGTTTGGGGGCAGCGTCCCCCGATGGGGGTTCAGGGGCGAAGCCTCCAAAGGAAAAATTGCCTTGGAAAAGTATAATGTAATTTCATTGTAAATTTGTACTGTTCATTATAAGGTCGCAGATCTAACGGTAGAATTTATGTTAGGGTTTTTTTCCCTAGAAGGAAACCCTCTCTTATGAGGGAAATGTATTGCAACTATGTATCATAGAAAATATTATATTCTAATATAGGAGACTGTGAGAGAAAGAAGATGAAGTTACAACAGGTTTGTTGTAGGTTGTATCCCTTCATTTGTTGGATAATAATAAAGGAAGGACTTGGCAATTTCCCTGGTGGACGTAGCCCACACTGGGTGAACCATATAAATCCATGTCTCTATTGTATTGTGTATCTTCTATGTTTTTTTTCTGCATTTGTTTTATTTTATTGCTCCAGGGTCCTGTTTTTCTAACACCAGGTGGATATCGATGGCCACCCACCTATTCCACGGGATTGAAAAATAGTTTTCCATCTTGGTAGTTTTTCGACTGTTTTTCGAGTTCCAAACTTCCGTAGCAATTTTGAGGCCCTAAACAATGTTTTTTGAGAATCAAACATCCGATGAATATGGGTATGTTCTGGACTTCATATTTGTTTTTAGTAGGTGTATTCCTCGGATAGATATTTCCAACGGTGTATCGAGCGCCCCAAACAAAGATCATATGCAAAAGTTACGCCCCGAGAAATTGACGTATCAACTACCCCCATCAGGGCCCACAAACCTTTTGGATTTTCATCTTCCGGGGTTAGATTTTTGGATTTTGATTATGTTAAAAAGGCCTTTGGAGCCTCATTGTAACGATCATCTTCTTACGAATGAGCGTAGTTGTCACATCTCTTCTAAGAGATAAGCTTCCAACATTCTAGCGAGTCTTTCACTCTATATTTTTATAGTCTTTTTACATTTTCGCTCATTAATAGAAATGGTGTTACTGTATCTCTGTGTTTATGATTTCATATCTGATACATTTATGTTATATTGTTGGATATTTGAGATATCTCTGTATACTTATTTATTATATCTCCGCTCTCATTTCATGCCGAAAAAAAATCTGCATCAGTGGTATCGGAGCAGGTTGCTCTTGATCATTTTTCAGTGCATGTCCCTGACGAGGTCTGAGTATAGAAAGTTGGGTATTGAACTTGTCTCTCTTGAGGATAATCTCTCTCGCACACCTAAGAAACCCTCAGTGGTGGAAGAAAAGAAAAACAACATAGAAGACGATTCTATCAATCTGTTGCTTGAGCGAGCTCTCACGCGACAGAGGGACGAAATGATGGAGAATTTTTCCCACATCATTCAATGCCTATCGATAGCATCATGAGCATCTTCATCAAGTGGCCACTTTGGAGGAATCTTGCCTTTTAAGGTACAAGTCAATTTTGATAATCCTATATTTGAAGGTCAAATAGATGCGAATGCCCTAGACAAATGGTTAAATCTATTAGAAGGTTATTTCTTTGTGAATTTTTTTTTCGAAAGAGAAAAGATCATATTCGTGCTCCTTAAGACTCTCCCCCGTGTCAAACATTGGTGGGAAACTTACTGGGAGAAAAATTCCACAGAGGATTCTAGAATATATGGGGCCGAGTCCACTTGGGATTGTTTTTGTGGATGTGGTAAAGGAACAATATTACCATGTTGGCAACTATGAGGACCAATACATGATATGGACCACACTGCGGAAAGAGAGGGTCCAAGAAGTTCTAGACTTCACCAATACCTTCCATACCTTGCGCACCAACATGGGTATCAAATAATCTGAGCGACCTCTGGATCTGAAATATCGCAGGGCTCTACACAAATACATCCAAACTGAAATGGATTTTCTGGACATCTCATCACTCAGTTTTTCTTATCGATATGTTGTTAAAATCGAGCAGAAGTTTAAGAACCAGGACAAATGGGATTTCATATCTATAAATCCACAACAACCAAAGTATGAGAAAGACGACCCTAACAAACAACTTCCTTAAAACCAGTCTGAGCCATAGGAAAACAAGGGTCACGGGATGACGAAGGATACCATAATGTCTCTCAAAACAGTCATTGGTGGCTAATATCAAAGACAAGGAGTCGAACCCTGATACATAATCTGATTAAGAAAATACTGGTAAAAGACAGATCATCGACACATACCCCATTGCTATTGTCATGACCGAAACAATTCAACTAGAAGAACCAATAGATCCTGAAGAGGGGGAGCACATTTTTCATTCACAGATGTGGTGAATGGGACCCCACTACATTTTATTGTTGATAGTGGAAGCCAGAAGAACCTCATCTCAGCACAGGTCGTCAAATAGTTGGGATTGTCAACAACACCACACCCGCAACTATACAACATCAGGTGGCTTTGCTAGGAATGAGATATTTGTGTCAGCCAACAGTGTCGATTGTCATACAACATCCAACCCTTGAAGGATGAGGTATTAAGTGATGTTGCCCCACTGGATTTCTATGATGTTCTCTTGGGCCAACCATATATGTGGAAGCGCCATGTTGTTTATGAGTCTCGACCCCGCAATGTCATTGGTTCTCTGGGGGGTCATATCTATAGAATACCATAGGTAGTTCCGACTATTGTTCCACCTAAACAGTGACGCAAGGTAGTATCTCATACTACAAAATTCATCTTCTTCACAATCTGTTCAAAAGGTGAACAAAAGGATAGTGCAACCACTACAACCTCGACCCAAGCACCTTTTATCCAACATAAGCCTGTCGACAAGAGTGCAACAAAGTGAAAATATTTCATCTGCACAAAAACATCTCATGTAGAACTACTGGTTGAATGGATTCATCCCCACCAACAATAGGTTTGTGATAACCTTCCACAACCCAAGCAATGGGATGTCTCCAACAAGGCATGTAGCTCACCAAGATTCAGATTCAGAAAACGCTTCCCTCTCTCCCCCAGGAACTCAAGGCATTGGACACCATTGCTTCCTAAGGAGGGAGGATTGATCTAGGTGGATATCAGTGGCCACCCACCTATTCCACGGGCTCGAAAAACCAGTTTTCCATCTTGGCGGGTTTTCTGGAGTTTTCGGGTTCCAAACTTCCGAAGTCATTTTGAGGCCATAAACGACGTTTTTTGGGCATCAAATATCCGACGAATATGAGTTTGTTCTGGATTTGATATTTGTTGTCAGTAGTTGTAGTCCTTGAATTTATATTTCCAACGATGTATCGAGCACGTGAAACGAAGATCGTATGCAAAAGTTACACCCCCGGGAAGTTGACGTATCAATTACCTTCATTGGGTCCCACAAACGTTTTGGCTTTTAATCTTCCAAGGTTAGGGTTTTGGATTTTATTATGTTAAAAAGGCCTTTGGAGCCTCATTGTAACAATCATCTTCTTGCGAATGAGAGTAGCCGCCACATATCTTCTAAGAGATAAGCTTCCACCATTCTAGCGAGTCTTTCACTCTGTATTTTTACAGTCTTTGTACATTTTCACTCACTAATAGAAATTGTATTACTTTATCTCTGTGTTCGTGATTGCATCTCTTATACATTTATGCTATATTGTTGGATATCTAAGATATCTTTGTATATTTATTTATTATATCTCCGCTCTCATTTCGTGCCGAAAATAATCCAGATCAGTGGTATCAAAGCAGGCTCCTCTTGATCATTTTTCAGTGCATGTCCCCGACGAGGTCCGAGTATCGAAAGTTGGGTCTCGAGCTTGTCTCTCTTGAGGAAAATCACTCTTGCACACCCAAGAAACCCTCAATGATGGAAGAAAAGAAAAATGATAGAGCAGACGATTCTATCAATTTGTTGCTTGAGCGAGCTGTCACGCGACTGAGGGATGAAATGATTGAGAAATTTTCCCACATCCTTCAATGCCTGCCGATAGCATCAGGAGAATCTTCATCAAGAGGTCACTTTGGAGGCACCTCACCTTTTAAGGACAAGTCAATTTTGATATTCCTATATTTGAAGGTCAGATAGATGCTTATGCCCTAGACAAATGGTTAAATCTGTTAGAAGGTTATTTCTCTGTCCACAATTTTTCCGACCGAGAAAAGATCATCTTCGCACGAGGATTTCCCCCATGTCAAACATTGGTGGGAAACCTACTAGGAACAAATTTCCACAGAGGAGTCTGGAATATATGGGGCCGATCCCACTTGAGATTGTTATGTGAATGCATTAAATGAACGATATTACCCTGTTGGAAACTATGAGGACCAATACATGAGATGGAACACACTGCGACAAGAGAGGGGGAAAGCAGTTCCAGATTTCACCAATACCTTCCATACCTTGCACACCAAGCTGGGTATCAAAGACTCTAATCAACATCTGGTTCTGAAATACCATGGGGCTCTACACAGATACATCCAAACTGAAATGGATTTTCTGGACATCTCATCACTCGATTCTTCTTATCGATATGTTTTTAAAATCGAGCAGAAGTTTAAGCACTGGAACAAACATGATTTCGGATATAATGGGAGGATGAAGAAGGACATCGGAAAATGGTGCGATTTCCACAAAATCCCCTGGCACAACACCCATGAATGTCGCTCAAAAAAGTCATTGGTGGTCAAGATCAAAGACAAGGAGCCGAACCCTAATTCAGAATATGATTATGAAAATACTAGTAAAAGAAAAATCATTGAAGCAGAACCCACTGCTATTGTCGCGACCACAACAATTCAACTAGAAGAACCAACAGATCTCTAAGAGGGGGATCATCTTTTTCATTCACAGATGTGGGTGAAGGGAATCCCGATGCATTTTATTGTGGATAGCGGAAGCCAGAAGAACCTCATCTCAACAGAGGTCCTCAAACGGTTGGGATTGTTGACAACACCACACCCACAACCATACAACATCGGGTGGCTTCACTAGGGACATCTCCATGTCAGCCAAAAGTGTCAATTGTCATACGACATCCAACCCTTCAAGGCTGAGGTATTATGTGATGTTTCCCCACTGGATGTTTGTGATTTTCTCTTGGGCCAACCATTTATGTGGAAGCACCATGTTGTTTATGAGTCTCGATCTCGCAGTGTCATTTATTCTCTGGGGGGTCATCTCTACATAATAATAGAGGTAGTTCCGACTATTCTTCCACCTCAACAGTGCCGCAAGGTAGTATCTCATACTACAAAATTCACCTTCTTCACAATTTGTTTAAAAGGTGAACATAAGGATACTGCAACCACTACAATCTCGACCCAAGCACCTTCTATCCAACAAAAGCGGGTCAACAAGACTATAATCAAGCGCAAATATTCCGTCTACACACAAACATCTCATGTAGCCTGACCGATTGAATAGATTCAACCACGCCAGCAATAGGTTCGTGACAACCATCCATAGCCCGAGCAACGCGACGTCTCCAACAAGGTAGATAACTCACCAAGATTCAGATTCAGAAAACGCTTTCCTCTCTCCCCTGGGAACTCAACACAATGCAGATCATTGCTTCCTAAGGAGAGAGGATTGATCCAGGTGGATATCATTGGCCACCCATCCATTCCACATGATCGATTTTTTTTTTCCATCTTGGTAGTTTTTCGACTGTTTTTCGGGTTCCAAACTTCCGGAGCCGTTTTGAGGCCCTAAACGACATTTTTTGGGCATCAACCATCTGACAAAAATGAGATCATTCTGCACTTGATATTCTCTATCCACATTTATAGTCCTCGAATAGATATTTCCAATGGTGCATCGAGCACCCCAAACATAGATCGTATGCAAAAGTTACGCCCCCGGGAAGTTGACGTATCAACTACCCCCATCGGGGCCCATAAACCTTTTGGATTTTCATCTTCCGGGATTTGGGTTTTGGATTTTGCTTATGTTAAAAGGTCCTTTGGAGCCTCATTGTAACGATCATCTTGTTGTGAATGAGAGTAGCCATCACATCTCTTCTCAGAGATAAGTTTCCACCATTCTAGTAAGTCTTTCACTCTGTATTTTTATAGTCTCTGTACATTTTCACTCATTAATAGAAATTGTGTTATTGTATCTCTGTGTTTATGATTTCATCTCTAATACATTTATGTTATATTGTTGGATATCTGATATATCTCTACATATTTCTTTATTATATCTTCACTCTCATTTCATGTCGAAAATAATCCAGATCAATGGTATCAGAGCAAGCTGCTCTTGATCGTTTTTCAGTGCATGTCTCCGATGAGGTCCGAGTATAGAAAGTTGGGTCTTGAGCTTGTCTCTCTTGAGGACAATCGCTCTCTCACACCCAAGAAACCTCAATGGTGAAATAAAGGAAAAATGATAGAGCATATGATTCTATCAATTTGTTGCTTGAGCGAGCTCTCACGCGATAGAGGGACGAAATGATGGAGAATTTTTCCCACATCCTTCAACACCTATTGATAGCATCATGCACATCTTCATCAAGCGACCACATTGGAGGCACGCCACCTTTTAAGGTACAAGTCAATTTTGATAGTCTTATATTTGAAGGTTAGATAGACGCAGATGCCCTAAACAAATGGTTAAATCTGTTAGAAGGTTATTTCTCTGTCCACAATTTTTCTGACAGAGAAAAGATCATCTTCGTGCTCCTTAATGCTGTCCCCCATGTCAAACATCAGTGGGAAACTTACTAGGAGAAAATTTCCACAGAGGAGTCTTGAATATATGGGTCGATCCCACTTGGGATTTTTTGGTGGATGCGGTAAAGGAACAATATTACCCTATTGGAAACTATGAGGACCAATACATGAGATGGACCACACTGCGACAAGAGAGGGGCCAAGCAATTTCGAAATTCACCAATACCTTACACACCAAGATGGGTATCAAAGACTCTGAGCGACCTATGGTTATGAAATACCACATGGCTCTACATAGATACATCCAAATTGAAATGAATTTTGTGGACATCTCATCACTCGGTTGTTCTTATCGATATGTTGTTAAAATCAAGAAAAAGTTTAAGCACCAAAACAAACGGGATTTTGGATCTATAAATCCACAACAACCAAAGTATGAGAAATACGGCCCTAACAAACAACTTCCTGAAAACCAGTCTAAGCCATAGGAAAATGAGGGTGACAGGAGGACGAAGAAGGACACCGAAAAATGGTGCGGTTTCCACAAAAGCCCCTGGAACAACACCAATGAATGTCGCTCAAAACAATCATTTTTGTCTGAGATCAAAGATAAGGAGAAGAATCCTGATTCATAATTTGATTATGAAAATACTGGTAAAAGACTGATCATCAATGGAGACCCCACTGCTATTGTCGTGACTGCAACAATTCAACTAGAAGAACCAACATATCCCAAAGAGGGGGAACACCTTTTTCATTCACAGATGTGGGTGAAGGGGACCCTGCTGCATTTTATTGTTGATAGTGGAAGCCAGAAGAAACTCATCTCAATAGAGGTCATCAAACAATTGGGATTGTCGATAACACCACACTCGTAGCCATACAACATCATGTGTCTTCACCAAGGTTGAGATCTTCGTGTCAGCCAACAGTGTTGATTGTCATACGACATCTAACCCTTCAAGGATGAGGTATTATGTGATGTTGCCCCACTGGATGTCTGTGATGTTCTCTTGGGCCAACCATATATGTGGAAGCACCATGTTGTTTATGAGTCTCGACCCCGTAGTGTCATTGTTTCTTTGGGGTATCATCTCTACAGAATACCAGAGGTAGTTCCGATTACTGTTCCACCTAAACAGTGCCGCAAGGTAGTATCTCATACTAAAAAATTCAAATTCTTCACAATCTGTTCAAAAGGTGAACAAAAGGATACTACAACCACTATAGCCTCTACCCAAGCACCTTCTATCCAACATACGTGGGTCGAAAAGACTGCAGCAAAGCACAAATATTTCATTTTCACACAAACATTTCATGTAGCACGACCAATTGAACAGATTCAACCCCGCCAACAATAGGTTTGTGACAACCTTCCACAACCCAAGCAGCGTGACGTCTCCAACAAGGCAGACATCTCACCAAGATTCAGATTCAGAAAATGCTTCTCTCTCTCCCTCGAGAACTCAACGCAACGAAGAAAATTACTTCCTAAGGAGGGAGGATTGATCTAGGTGGATATCAGTGGCCACTCACCTATTCCACGGGCTCGAAAAACAATAATCCATCTTGGTAATTTTTCGGCAGTTTTTCGGGTTCCAAACTTCTGGAGCTGTTTTGAGGCCCTAAACAACATTTTTTGGGCATCAAACATGCAACGAATAAAACCCTATTTTGAACTTTATATTAACTATTAGTAGTTATATTCCTCAGATATATCTTTCCAATGGTGTATCGAGCTCCCCAAATGGAGATCGTATGAAAAAGTTTCGCCCCTGGGAAGTTGACGTATCAACTACCCCCATCGGGGCCCACAAACCTTTTGGATTTTCATCTTCCAGGGTTTGGGTTTTGGATTTTTCTTATGTTAAAAAGGCCTTTGGAGCCTCATTGTAATGATCATCTTCTTGCGAATGAGAGTAGCCATCACATCTCTTCTTAGAGATAAGCTTCCACCATTCTAGCAAGTCTTTCACTCTGTATTTTTACAGTCTTTGTACATTTTCGCTCATTAACAGAAATTGTATTAATGTATATTTGTGTTTATGATTGCATATATGATACATTTATGCTATATTGTTGGATATTTGAGATATATTTGTATATTTCTTTATTATATCTCCGCTCTCATTTTGTGTTAAAAATAATCCGGATCAGTGGTAATAGAGAATGTTGCTCTTGATCGTTTTTCAGTGCATGTCCCCGATGAGGTCTGAGTATAGAAAGTTGGGTCTCGAGCTTGTATCTCTTAAGGACAATCACTCTCACACACCTAATAAACCCCCAATGGCGGAAGAAAATAAAAACGATAGAGCAAACGATTCTATAAATATGTTGCTTGAGCAACCTCTCACGCGAGAGAGGATTGAAATGATGGAGAATTTTTCCCACATCCTTCAACGCCTGTTGATAGCATCGGGCACATATTCATCAAGCGACCACTTTAGAGGCATCTCGACTTTTAAGGTACAATTCAATTTTGATATTCCTATATTTGAAGGTCAGATAGATGAGGATGCCCTAGAAAAATGGTTAAATCTGTTAGAAGGCTATTTCTTTGTCCACAATTTTTCTGACAGAGAAAAGATCATCTTCGCGCTCCTTAAGGCTCTCCCCCATGTCAAACATTGGTGGGAAACCTACTGGGATAAAATTTCCACAGAGGAGTCTAGAATATATGGGGTCGATCCCACTTGGGGATTTTTTGTGGATGCGGTAAATGAACAATATTACCCTGTTGGAAACTATGAGGATTAATACATGACATGAACCACACTGTGAAAAGAGAGGGGCCAAGCAGTTTCGGATTTCACCAATACCTTCCATACCTTGCGCACCAAGCTAGGTATCAAAGACTCTGAGCGACATCTAGTTCTGAAATACCGCAGGGTTCTACACAGATACATCCAAACTGAAATGGATTTTCTGGACATCTCATCACTCGGTTCTTCTTATCGATATGTTGTTAAAATTGAGCAGAAGTTTAAGCACTAGAAAAAACGTGATTTCAGATATATAAATCTGCAACAAGAAAAGTATGCGAAAGACGACCCTAACAAACAGCTTCCTAAAAACCAGTCTAAGCCACAGGAAAAGAAGGGTCATGGGAGGACGAAGAAGGACACCAAAAAATGGTACAATTTACACAAAATCCCCTAGCACAACACCAGTGAATGTTGCTCAAAATAGTCATTGGTGGCCGAGATCAAAGACAAGGAGACGAACCTTGATTCAGAATCTAATTCTCAAAATATTGGTAAAATATAGATCATCGATGCAGACCCCACTGCTATTGTCGCGACCACAACAATTCAACTAAAAGAGCCAATAGATCTCGAAGAGGGGGAGCACCAATTTCATTCACAGATGTGGGTGAAGGGGACCTCATTTCATTTTATTGTTTATAGTGGAAGCCAGAAGAACCTCATTTCAGAAGACGTCGTTAAACAATTGGGATTATCAACAACACCACACCCACAACCATACAACATCAGATGGCTTCACCATGGATTCGATCTTCGTGTCAACCAACAATGTCGATTGTCATACATCATCCAACCCTTCAAGGATGAGGTATTATGTGATGTTTTCCCACTGGATGTTTGTGATGTTCTCTTGGGCCAACCATATATGTGGAAGGGCCATGATGTTTATGAGTCTTGACCCCGCAATGTCATTGTTTATTTGGAGGGTCATCTCTATATAATACCATAGGTAGGTCCGACTATTGTTCCACCTAAACAATGCCGCAAGGTAGTATCTCATACTACAAAATTCAACTTCTTCACAATCTGTTCAAAAGGTGAATAGAAGGACACTGCAACCACTATAGCATCGGTCCAAACACCTTCTATCCAAAAGAAGTGGTTCAAAAAGATTGACGCAAAGCACAAATATTTCATCTGCACACAAACATCTCATGTAGCCCGACCTGTTGAACATATTCAACCCCACCAGCAGCATGTTCGTGAAAACCTTCTGTTAGAATATAGAAGATAGTGTGCTCATTTTACCATTGAGGATACCTTCGTCACCCAACCATAGGTTGAAGCCGCCCTCCGAGCACCTTAACCTTGACTCAGAATTCCTCCAGAAGCAAACCCTAGGCTAGATAGCCAAACAGAGGGTAGTGCACCTCTCTCCAAGGATAGCACAACACAAAATACTGATCAGATAGTCCCAAAACCTAGCCAAGAGATATTCAAGCCAATACTGAAAACTTGTTGCTGCTGCAGCTGCACCAACAGTTCTCCTCCAAACTTGTGCACAAGACTGCAAGTGCGCACAAAAATTGGGAACTGCAATTCTGAGATGTTACAAATGAGAACTGACACCCTATGTTTATAGTGTTTCTGCCAGTTTTGATGGGGTTGACTTCTCCTTCTGGATAAGTGTCTGTTCAGTATATTATTATTATTTCTGGTCGACTTCTTCTCTTGGAGGCTAATAACCTAATATAAATTATCTTCTTGAGACGACAAGGCTTCTAGGGTTATTAGCCAACTCATTAGGGTTTCTCTTGCTTCCCAGAGTCTTCTATTCTCGTCAAGTTCACATGTGGAGGTAAATACCTCTCGTAGCTACCATAATATTAACACTCCCTCCTAGATAGAGAGGTATTTACAGGTAATGGACTTGAGCACAAAACATACCATTTACCCAGTAGCATCAATATAGTCATCTAGACTATTTCATGACTAGATCATGAGCATCACCATCAC
>SNQJ01S0077534.1:0-21259 GCA_010110895.2 Picea sitchensis | reverse complement strand
ACATAAACACAGAGATGCAGTGGAAATAAGACTTCATTTCATTAATAACAAATGACTGAAATATGCTTATAGACAGAATGGAAATAAACTAGCTAGGGCGCTGGTAGCTTATCTCTGAGAAGAGATGTGGCGGCTACTGGCCTCTGAACTTTGTTACAATGAGGCTCAAAGGCCTATTATTATTGAGAAATAATGGAAAACCCTAAACATCCAAAGACCTAACCCTAGGAGATGAAACGCCAAGACTATGGGCCCCGTTTGGGTAAGTTGGTACATCAACTTCTCGGGGACGTAACTTTGGTATACGATCTCTGTTTGATGCGTTCTATACCTCGTTGGAAAGATCTATCCGAGGACTACAAATTTTGGGTGAGAAACATGATCTATGATCCATGTTTCTCCCTTTTTTCCCAAAAAACATCGTTTAAGGCCTCAAAACGGCTCCGGAAGTTCAGGACCCGAAAAACTGCTAAAAATAGTAAACTGTGCGAAAACTGAAAAACTGAAAGAAGCAATGGTGGGGGTCCAAGTGGAATAGGTGGGTGGCCACCAATATCCACCTGGATCACATATTCATCAAGCGACCACTTTGGAGGCACCTCACCTTTTAATATACAAGTCAATTTTGATATTCCTATATTTGAAGGTCAGATAGATGCAGATGCCCTAGACAAATGGTTAAATCTGTTAGAAGGTTATTTCTCTGTCCACAATTTTTCCAAGTGAAAAGATCATCTTCTCTCTGCTTAAGGGTCTCCCTCATGTCAAACATTGGTGGGAAACTTACTGGGAGAAAATTTCCACATAGGAGTCTTAAATATATGGGGCCGAGCCCACTTGAGATTTTTTTTATGGATGCGGTAAAGGAACAATATTACCCTATTGGCAACTATGAGAAAAAATACATGGGATGGACCACACTGTGGCAAGAGAGGGGCCAAACAGTTCCAGAGTTCACCAATACCTTCCATACATTGCGCACCAAGCTGGGTATCAAAGACTCTGAGCAACATTTAGTTCTGAAATACCGCGGGGCTCTACACAAATACATCCAAACTGAAATGGATTTTCTGGACATCTCATAACTCGGTTATGCTTATCGATATGGTGTTAAACTCGAGCAAAATTTTAAGCGCCAAAAAAAATGGGATTTCGGATCTATAAATATGCAACAGCCAAAGTATGAGAAAGACGCCCCTAACAAACAACTTCCTGAAAACCAGTCTAAGCCACAGGAAAAGAAGGGTCACAGGAGGACGAAGAAGGACACCGGAAAATCGTGTGATTTCGACAAAATCCCATGGCACAACATCGATGAATATTGCTAAAAAAAGTCATTGGTGGCCGAGATCAAAGACAAGGAGATGAACCCTGATTCAAAATCTGATTCTGAAAATACTGGTAAAAGACAGATCATCTACGTAGACCCCACTGCCATTGTTGTAGCCGCAACAATTCAACTATAAGAACCAACAGATCCTGAAGAGGGGGAGAACCTTTTTCACTCACAGATGTGGGTGAAGGGGACCCCACTGCATTTTATTGTTGATAGTGGAAGCCAGAAGAAACTCATCTCAGCAGAGGTCATCAAATAATTGGGATTGCCAATAAAACCACACCCGCAACCATACAACATCGGGTGGCTTCACCAGTGACAAGATATTTGTGTCAGCCAATAGTGTCGATTTTCATACGACATCCAACCCTTCAAGGATGAGGTATTATGTGATGTTTCCCCACTGGATGTCTGTGATGCTCTCTTGGACCAACCATATATGTGGAAGCGCCATGTTGTTTATGAGTCTTGACCCCGTAGTGTCATTGTTTCTCTGGGGGGTCATCTCTACAGAATACCAAAGGTAGTTCCAACTATTGTTCCACCTAAACAGTTTTGCAAGGTAGTATCTCATACTACAAAATTCAACTTCTTCACAATCTGCTCAAAAGGTGAACAAAAGGATATTGCAACCACTACATCCTCGGCCTAACCACCTTCTATCCAACAGAAGTGGGTCGACAAGACTGTAGAAAAGAGTAGATATTCCATCTACACATAGACATCTCATGTATCCTAACCAGTTTAAAAGATTCAACCCCGCCAGCAACAGGTTCGTGACAACCTTCCACAAGCCGAGCAACGTGACGTCTCTAACAAGGCATGCAACTCACCAAGATTCAAATTCAGAAAATGCTTCCCTCTCTCCCGTGGGAACTCAACGCAATGGAGACCATTGCTTCCTAAGGAGGGAGGATTGATCCAGGTAGATATTGGTGGCCACCCACCTATTCCATGAGCTCAAAAAACAATTTTCCATCTTGGCAGCTTTTCAGGTTCCAAACTTTCGGAGCCGTTTTGAGGCCCTAAACGAATTTTTTGGGGAATCAAACAACCAATGAATATGATTTCATTCTAGACTTGATATTTGATTTTAAAAGTTGTATTCCTCAGATAGATCTTTCCAATGGTGTATTGAGCGCCCAAAATAGAGATCGTATGCAAACGTTACACTCTCGAGAAGTTGACGTATCAATTACCCCCACCGGGGCCCACAAACCTTTTGGCTTTTCATATTCTGGGGTTAGGGTTTTGAATTTTGATTATGTTAAAAGGGCCTTTGGAGCCTCATTGTAACAATCATCTTCTTGCGAATGAGAGTAGCCATCACATCTCTTCTCAGAGATAAGCTTCCACCATTCTAGCGAGTCCTTCACTTTGTATTTTTACAGTCTTTGTACATTTTCACTCATTAATAGAAATTGTATTACTGTATCTCTGTGTTTATGATTGCATATCTGATACATTTATGTTATATTGTTTGATATCTAAGATATCTCTGTATATTTATTTATTATATCTCTACTCTCATTTCGTGCCGAAAATAATCCAGATCAGTGGTATTAGAGCAGGTTTCTCTTGATCGTTTTTCAGTGCATGTCCTCGAGGAGGTCCGAGTATAAAAAATTGGTTCTTGAGCTTGTATCTCTTGAGGACAATCGCTCTCGTACACCCAAGAAACCCTCAATGACGGAAGAAAATAAAAATGACAGAGCAGACGATTCTATCAATTTGTTGCTTGAGCGAGCTCTCACATGACAGAGGGACGAAATGATGGAGAATTTTTCCCACATCCTTCAATGCATGTCGATAGCATCAGGCGTGTCTTCATCAATTTTCCACTTTGGAGGCACCTCTCCTTTTAAGGTACAAGTAAATTTTGATATTCCTATATTTGAAGGTCAGATAGATGCAAATGCCCTAGAGAAATGGTTAAATCTATTAGAAGGTTATTTCTCTATCCACAATTTTTCCGACAGAGAAAAGATCATCTCCGTGCTCCTTAAGGATCTCCCCCATGTCAAACATTGGTGGGAAACTTACTGGGAGCAAATTTCCACCGAGGAGTCTGGAATATATGGGGTCGAGCCCACTTGGAATTGTTTTGTGGATGTGGTAAAGGAACAATATTACCTTTTTGGAAACTATGAGGACCAATGCATGAGATGGACCACACTACCGCAAGAGAGGGGCCAAGAAGTTCTGGAGTTCACCAATACCTTCCATACCTTGTGCACCAAGCTAGGTATCAAATACTCTGAGTGACATCTGGTTCTGAAATACCGCGGGGATCTACACAGATACATCCAAACTGAAATGGATTTTTTGGACATCTTATCACTCGGTTCTTCTTATCGATATGTTGTTAAAACAAAACAGAAGTTTAAGCACCAGAACAAACGAGATTTCAGATCTATAAATAGGCAACAACCAAAGTATGAGAGAGACGACCCTAACAAACAACTTCCTGAAAACCAGTCTAAGCTCTAAGAAAAGAAGGGTCATGGGAGGACGAAGGACACCGAAAAATGGTGTGATTTCCAAAAATCCCCTGGCACAACACCGATGAATGTCACTCAAAATAGTCATTGGTGGATGAGATAAAATACAAGGAGTCGAACCATGATTCATAATATGATTCTGAAAATACTGGTAAAAGACAGATCATCGATGCAGACCCCACTGATATTGTTGCGGTCACATCAATTCAACTAGAAGAACCAACAGATCCCGAAGAGGGGGAACACCTTTTTCATTCACAGATGTGGGTGAAAGGGACCCTGTTGCATTTTATTGTTGATAGCATAAGCCAAAAGAAGCTCATCTCAGTAGAGTTCATCAAACAGTTGGGATTGTCAACAATACCACACCCGCAACCATACAACATCGGGTGGCTTCGCCAGGGACGAGATCTTCGTGTCAACGAACAATGTCGATTGTCACATGGCATCCAAACCTTCAAGGATGAGGTATTATGTGATGTTTCCCTAGTGGATTTCTGTGATGTTCACTTGGGCCAACCATATATGTGGAAGCACCATGTTGTTTATGAGTGTCAACCCTGCAGTGTCATTATTTATCTGGGGGGTCATCTGATGTAGGAGAATCATTGGAAAGTGCACAGAGGCAGGACCACTCAACATGTGAGAGTTCATCCAGAAATTCAATGTTGACAGTTGCAGTCAATTTCAAAATCCGCCTTCACTCAGTATGGAATTCACCTTTGGAGGCATGCTTGAATCGGTGTCGAAATTTACCCTTTGAGGCACGTTTTGAAAATCGTAAACAGAGCAGGAGTTTCCACTTTGGCTTTGGAGTGCGAATGGACTAAGATAATGTGGGATGAATTTTAGAGTAGGCAATTAGCCAGGGGAAAACCCTAGAAACATTTTTGAGTTATGTAGAAGTTTGTACACCCAGTTAGAGAGAGCGGTAATACAGAGAGAAATTAGTTGTAAGAGAGAAGTGCGAGTTAGCAAGATATCTCAGTTTTTTTAAGTTACTGTAATTTTGAATGTATTGTGTAGCCATTGGGCACTTGTGAATATAACATAAGGAAAATTGATCCAAATGTGTGGTGTGTGGACTGTGTCTATTTTCCCATCATTTATGTTTTCATGAACAAGTGGATGGAACTGTGAGTTTTTTTTCCAGTTTCAATTGTTTCTCTTCATTGGAAGCTCTGCAAGGTGTGCATCGAGCCAGAGAGGAACGTAAGGAAATCAGGAGGAATTTCTCAGTGAGAAATATCATGGATCTGAGTTATCGAGATCCCTCAAATGCAAGGAGTGTGCGGGAAATTGAAGTCTGAACCAGACAAAGCTCAGGAGGAACAACACTTCGGAAAGTGTTATTGAGATCTAGGAACTCATTCCCTGGAAGGAGCGAAGACCGAGTCTTCGAAGACTTATAAAATATTTTAAGTCTGAAGTGAGTAAAAGTTCAGGAGGAAGAACGTCGCCGAGAGTTGGATCGCATTGGAGAATCCCGCGGACCGTCTGATTTGAGATAGGAGTGCAGGCTTTAACCCTGCATAGACCCAGGAGGGGAGATCTCAAAGATCTGAACGAACGGTGGAGAGTCCTCGAGGAGAAACGTTGAAACCCCGCAAGTCATTGGATAAGGTGGAGCTGCAAAGAGGTTAGCAGCGAGAGATTCCATCGATCTCAGATAGATCTGGATTGTCGGTCCATTTCGCGAACTCGGGAATCACGAGTTGGGAGGTAGTGTTCTTGGTGCTTCAAAACCCCGAGTCACAAGATTGCGATATAGTGAGGGCTGTCCATTTCGCGAACTATGACATCGTGAGCTAGGAGGCATTGTTCTTTGCACTTCAAAATCCCGAGTTGCAAGATTGCGAAATAGCAAGGTCGATCCATTTTGCGAACTGGGAGACAGAGTTCTTTGTGCTTCAAACCCCCAAGTCACGAGATCACGATTTGACCTAAACCGTCGATCACAGGCAGATATGGACCGTTGACCCACATCGCGATCTCAGTTATCGCAAGTTGGGAGGACAGAGGTCCTTGTCTCCCAAACTCCGAGTCGCGAAATAGAAAAAGGCAGGAAGGATAAGGGTGTGGTCATGGCTCTTGGTCGTGTACTGTGAGAGCTCATGCTTGTATCTTGGAAAAGTCAACTGAGTGTTTTTGGAGGGACCTATGTGTTTATTCGAAGGGTTCTAGTTTGGAACCAAAAGAGTCGTTTCGGCCTTGGAACTAGAAGATCCTGACCGGGAGGTCGCGCAACCCTTAAGGGGGATAGGGGTATGCATCATCATATCTATAGAATACCAGAGGTAGTTTCAACTATTGTTCCACCTAAATAGTTCCGCAATGTAGTATCTCATACTACAAAATTCAACTTCTTCACAATCTGTTTCAAAAGGTGAACAAAAGGATACTACAACCAGTACAATGTCAGCCCAAACACCTTCTAACCAACATAAGCGGGTCGACAAGAATGAAACAAAGAACAAATATTCCATCTGCACACAAACATATCATGTATCCCGACCAATTGAACAGATTCAACCCCGCCAACAATAGGTTCGTGACAACCTGAGCACCGTGATGTCTCTAGCAAGGCAAACATCTCACCAAGATTTAGATTCAGAAAACGCTTCCCTCTCTCCCCCAAGAACTCAACGCAATGGAGACCATTGCTTCCTAAGGAGGGAGGATTGATCTAGGTGGATATTGGTGACCACCCACCTATTCCATAGTCTCGAAAAACAATTTTCCATCTTGGTAGTTTTTCAATAGTTTTTCGGGTTCCAAACTTCCAGAGCCGTTTTGAGGCCCTAAACAACGTTTTTTGGGCATCAAACATCCGACGAATATAAGTTTGTTTTGGACTTGATATTCGTTGTCAATAGTTGTATTCCTCGGATAGATATTTCCAATGGTGTATCGAGCGCCCCAAACAGATATCGTATGCAAAAGTTATGCCCCTGGGAGGTTGACGTATCAACTACCCCCATCGAGGCCCACAAACCTTTTGGCTTTTCATCTTCCGGGGTTAGGGTTTTGGATTTTTCTTATGTTGAAAATGCATTTGGAGCCTCATTGTAACAATCATATTCTTGCGAATGAGAGTATCTATCACATCTCTTGTCATAGATAAGCTTCCACCATTCTAGTGAGTCTTTCACTCTGTATTTTTACAGTCTTTGTACATTTTCGCTCATTAATAGAAATTGAATTACTGTATCTCTGTGTTTATGATTGCATCTTTGATACATTTATGTTATATTGTTGGATATTTCTTTATTATATCTCCGCTCTCATTTCGTGCCGAAACTAATCCGGATGAGAAGAAGAAGAAGAAAGAGAATATTGGTCATGCAAAGGAGTTGCAAATCCTCCTATTAGATGTCTCAATTTAATTTATTGGAGCATATTTGCATACTAATGTTTTGATTTATTTATGTTTAATTCTAAATAGGATCCCTACCTTCATATATTTATGAAGTCTTTAACCATTAAAAAAAGGTTACAACATTTCTCGATTCAACTATAATCTAAATGTGGAAGCTTCCAACATAACTAACTCCTTTTTGCTACCTTGGATGGCTAATCAATATTTTAAATAGAATTGTTAACATGCCTTGGAATATTTGGGGTGAATCTTTAGTGGTCCATGGAAAAATATGGGTTGTTGATCCAAACGAATCTTGAATGTTGCCTGAATTATTCAGGAGAAAGTCAGAGGGGCGAACACAAATGACCTTGCATTCATTTTGGTTGTCAATTTTTTTTTAATCCTTGAGTGGTCTTGAAAGGTGTTACGGTCAGATCTAGGATTGATCAACAATCAAGAAAAGTTCCATGAGTGTATATGGAAAGACTATAACATATATGGCCTTTGACTATACACACAAATATTTCTAGGGTGTAGACCTCATGACATAGAGAAAAACTCTCATGACTTTATTTGCTATTGGAAAGCTATAATGATGATATTAACATTATCATTAATAATAAAAGTTGTTTTCCTTTATATTTCCTTTTGTATCATTCTGCTTAAATTTTTAATATTATTATTAGTAGTTCTAGGATGTTTATGAGGGTTCCAGTTGAATTCATATGAAGAAAATATAATTTCACATCCCATCCAGAGTTCAATAGACTTAAGAGTTTCTAGGATAAGTTTGTGTAATGATCAATTCCTCATAACCTTTTTCGGAATACACTTCAAAGTTTCTAGGATAGGTTTGTGTAATGATCAATTCCTCATAACCTTTATTCAAAATACAATAGTGCCAAGACTTGAAATGAAAGTAATCCCTTAGCAATGTGACACATTTTCTCACAACAAACTTTGAATAAGGTAAATCATTATTTATACATATTGAACAATATGCTCCATGACCAAAACATGTACCAATAAATTTTGATGAAAAAAATGGAAGATGTTGTTTTGAGCAACAACATATGCTCCTAAGGATGAGGATGATGTTTAATATAACCCTAATGAAATATGGACTAGAAATATACTAAATTAGATATTAAAAATCAATTATAAAAATAGGCTTATTATGAAGGTCATATCTCATTTTAATAATAAAAAAGTTATATATGTTATATTTTACATTTATTAGTAATTTGGTCTTGTCAAAGATGTATCTTTGGGTGTTGAACTATTAACCTATTTCGTTATCTGGGATTAAAAAAACACATTCAAGCAACAATTTTTAGTTCTTACTTCAAGGAATATGTTGTATTTTACCACTCATTAACTAATCAAATATATATATCTTCAATGGTATCACTTGCCGTCAAATTCTAGCACATTTTTCGTTCCACACATTGACCAGATCATGACCAAGGGAGGAAGAATGCACCTCCACATATATTTGACATGGATCATTTTTGGGAAAATAGAAACCTCACACTTTCTCTTACTTGTGGCTTCTAACTCGAGATTTGTGGAATTATCCCACATGAGAACTTCATGAATTCAAAAGCTGGCAGGTCCACCAAGTTCTCACATAGCATTTTTGTGGGTTTTTTTCTCTAGGGAGTGTCACTCGTATCAAGATCATAGATCACAACCCCGTATTACGGAACTGTGACCCCTCATAGAGATCGATGGGACTCTTTATAGGTTGGATTGAGCTACAACAATTCATCCTTCTCTATTATTCTCTACTCTTCTACAAAATGAGCTAGGATTCAATATTGTGAACCATTGAAACCTTAACTAGAATCCATGCCAACTCTTCATAGAAGGATCACAGATAGCGATCTCTGATTTGTAAGAAGGTGGATCTCTGAGTATAAATCATTAAAGAAAATTACCATTAAATATAAGTTTCCCATTCCATTTGTGGAAAATTATCATTAGATATAAGTTTCTTGTTCCATTTATGAATGAACTTTTGGATGAAGTTCATGGTGAAAATTATTTCTCCAATATTGATATAAAATCTAGTTCTTTTCAAATAAGAATTTGAGAGGAGAGCATTCCCAAGACAACCTTCTACATCAATGAAGGATTTCATGAATTGTGTGATGCTTTTTGAATCGTCAAGGCCACCTTCCTAGGAATGAATAACCTATCCAACTATGCTTGTGGAAATTCATGCTAGTGTTCTTTGATTTCATATTAGTTTTTAGTAAAATTTGGAGTTTTCACCTTAAAAACATAGATACAATATTGAAGTTATTAGAACACAATAAGTTATATGCAAACAAGCCAAAATGCAGCTTTGGAAAAGAATAAATAGAGTTCTT
The DNA here is from genome assembly GCA_010110895.2 of Picea sitchensis. Taxonomy (NCBI): domain Eukaryota; kingdom Viridiplantae; phylum Streptophyta; class Pinopsida; order Pinales; family Pinaceae; genus Picea; species Picea sitchensis. The sequence continues at coordinate 11,686 of SNQJ01S0077534.1, read as the reverse complement.
AGATCACATTGTATCAACAAAAAGAGTCAAAGTAGATCCAAGGAAAATTGTTGCAATTATTGATTGGCCAGTCCTAAAAGCATCCCATTATTATGTGGATTCTTAGGGGTTATAGTTTTTTTGCAGAAGATTTGTAAATTTTTTTATAGAGGTTGTTTCTCCACTATCAATCTTATTAAAAAATATGTTTTTACAAGATGATGAAGTAGAAACTTTTAAAAGTTAGAAACCTTAATGACTTCCACTCTTGTCTTGGCTACCCCATATTACAATAAGCCATTTTTTCTCGAATGTGATACTTCGGGGTTGGGAATAGGAGTTGTGCTTATGCAAGAGTGCCAACCCATTGCCTTGAAAAGTCAAATATTAAACTAAAGAGAACAAGAAAAATCTATGTATGATAAGGAAATTTTAGCAAACATTCATTCCTTGGAAAAATGGAAGAAATACGTATCGGGAGAAAAATTCTTGGTCATAATTGACTGCAAACTTGAAATATTTTCTAAACTAGAAGAACTTATCATTGTAAGAAAAAAATGGGTTAGCGAGATATAATTCTTTGATATTGAGATCCTTTAAAAGAAGGGTAATGCAAATCAAGTTGTAGATAACTTATCAAGGAAAGAAGAGGGTGAAACTACAATATGCTCAATTTTAGTAGTCATCCTTGAATGGATCTCAAATATTCAAGTGGAGTATGTAAAGAAACAATAAACCAAGAAGATAGTCAAGGAAATACAAAGAAAAAATTCAACAAATTCAGGGTATTCCTAGAAAAATGATATATTATGGTGCAAGGGAAGGATATATTTACCCAACCATTCTAAACTCAAAATCCAACTTTTGAAAGAAAATCATGAATCCCTAATTGCAGGACACATTGGAATTTTTTAAACATACTATAATATTTGACAATCATTCTTTTGGAAATGAATGAAGGTTATTATCCAAAAATATGCGACAGAGTGTGACACTTGTCAATCCTAGGATTTTGAATCTATTGCACCTCCTAGCCTCCATCAAACCCTCATATTGTTGATAAAAAATGGACTAAAGTATCTATGGATTTTATCACAAGTCTTCCTTTGTTAGAGATGGGGCAGGATAGCATATTTATAATTATATATTAATTAATCAAATATACTAACTTTGTTTAAGTATCATCAAATGATAAAGCTATTCAAATTGTGGATAGCTATGTGAAAATTGTTTATAAACTCCATGTGTTCCCTAAAGTCATTGTTAGCAATAGGGATCCAAAATAACATAAAAAATCTAGAAGGAATTATTCCACGAGGTAGGGACCACATTAACCATGAGAACCTCATACCACCCTTATATAAATGGATACAATGAAGTGGTAAATGAATTCCTTAAAGGATACTTGAAAAAATTTGTGAAGTATCATCACTTGCAGTGGCACAAATGGTTACACCTTATAGGATGGTGGTAAAACGCTACATACTACACTTCAACAAAACTTTGACTCCTTTTGAAGCTCTATATGGATACCCACTATATCCTAACAACACTCCCTAGACCTAGAGAGTGGGGACCCCTTTATTAATTTTTTGGCCAATCTTTATCTTACTTATCAGTGTGGATTAAGATTTCAAGGTGATTTCCAACATTAGTATTATGATTTGATTTCTTATTATTTATCTCCTTATTTTATAAATATACAAGTTCCTTAAGGATGACAATTGGATGATTTGCCTTCAATTATGGATCTTTGAGAAATTCCTCATAAGCATGATCTTGAGTTTAGCTTTAGGTTGGTTATTTCATGTTATTTCTTTGCTTGTTTGTGAGTCACGACTAAGGGACTATTGGGTTTGAAGTTGCATTGTGATGCAGGAGCATCCTTGGGCTCGACCAATCCACATCACCCAAAATTATTTCTATTCCGCAAATTAGACAATAAGTCGAATACAAACTGTGGTAGTGGTCCATTTTATTTAGTCAGTTTGCTATGAATTCAAATTGTTGTTACTCATGCAAATACTCTTGTGTATGCTAAAACTCGTGCTGAAACTGCCACATATAGTGAAATTTTACAAGTCTCATGCTGAAAATCGTGTTGAAACTGCCATGTATAGTGAAATTTTACAAGTGTCATTTTGAAACTCGTGCTGAAACTCATGCTGAAACTCTTGTGTATAGTGAATTTTTACAAGTGTCACAATGTTTCTTCATTTGCAACATTGTGGTCGCTCGCATTTGATTTTGCCACGCTGGCATGCATTCATGATGAGTCACAACTACCGTGAGGTAAAATAACTCGCAGCTAAAGGACAAAGCATGACCCAAGGCTGAAAGGAAGTTGAAGCGGTCCAGAAGACAGAGGGACGGTTTGGTAACTGGTCGGTTGAGGAAATAGAAGGAAAATCGATTCAGAGGAAAAATGGAAAATTTAAAAGGATCCAGGGTTGCAATAGGAAGGGGTTGGAGAACTAAATCGTGGAAGGGACTGGAGCGAAGAGATTCAAGTTGGGGTGAGCACTTAGAAGGGTGAAACAACATTTCGACCCTCACACGCAGACCATTAATCCCTGGGTGATTTTTTGTATGGGGATTTAGTCCCACAAGTAACCATTCTAGATTTTCCTTTTAACACAGGCTCGATGTAATGTAAACTTTGTTATTTACTTCAATACAATAAAAGAGTGGTGTTGCATTTCATGTTTTTCTGGTGATTATGTTCCCATTTGAAGTTCTTTATTATTTGGCAATAATATATCTGTTTTTTTTTCCACTGTGTATTCTGTAGCAGGGTGTGTGTTGTAGCCAGTTCGCTTTGCATTACATTGTTATGCACATTACAAAAATATAGATTTAAAAAAAATGTAATGAACTAACACCATGAGATTTTTATGAGGATGGAAACATGTGCTTTTACATTCTTTGTTTTATTCCTCCATACTAACTAAAAAATCCCTATTCAATTCTACATGTCCCCTACATAGCCAATTTGCCCATTGCTTCCAAACTGACTACTCCTACTGAGCAATTTGTTTCCCACTTACTTATGTCAACGACCTATTCCAAATTTAATGATCTAATTATTATTGAAATCTATTAATTAACATATATTCTAGACTCTAATCTCAAACTTGCATCACCTACTTAATCATTCACTTCACTAACTAATGATCCTCACACAAATTGTTATCTATTTTTCTACATAACTCTCACTTATACTAATCATCATGATCTATGTGGGTGCTTAGCATGGAGGAATATTGCATGAGATGAATTAGCCTCGTCAATATGGAATGCATCATGTATTCAACAATGTTTAATGTATTGGGTATTGGATCATATGAATCGACGCTTATTGGATGTGTCAAAGCATTGCCTAGATTAGTCAATTATTTAGTGAGCCTCTTCAAACCACAATTCATTCAAGTTAGCCTTTTTAAGGTATCCATTGACAATAAATGAAATTCATGATTAAGAAATGCAAAATGATAAAAGGAGATGGAATATAATTTGTTTGTACCACATGTACTTTATGTAGTCAAATGCAACACAACAAATTTCTCAAACAAATCTTAGAAAACTAGCCTTTGGTTTACCAAGCCTTTCCTGAGTAGATGAAGGAGGTTGGATATGTCTAACAACATTGTAACTATATAATATTCTTGATCCGATGCATAATGTAGTTTAAACACACTAACATTCACCCAAGTTCACGATGAGCTTCCTTTTTTTTTGTAAATAAAAAAGGGTCCTTGTATTAATATCGTTTGTTATCTATACAATGCCAAGTGTTAGCCACTTGTTCTTCCACAAAAGGGAAACCAGAATAGGTGGTTTCCATTAAAGGCTCGGAGTTTTACGCGTCATCGTGAGAGCTAAAACTGTATGAATAAAACTATATGATCAAACTGTATGAATAGAATGGAATTGGTTACTATGACCATCTAGTCTGCACCAGGAGCAATAAAAAAGAAATAATAGCCTGCAACGAGAGAAAAAAAAAGATAGAAACTTGGAGGATTTACTCCACAAGTGAGCTCAGGCGGCCATGGATGTTGTAGAAAGGGGTGTACTTATGGCCACACATTGGGCATCGAGTCCACGCAGGAGCGTTCGCTAATGCATCGAACAAAATGTCCAGTCTTTGGCCGAGGATGCATTGTGAGTGCAGTTGATCATCTTTCTTTTTCCAAATTTCAAAAATAAGTTGGAGGTGCTCCTCTGAGAGTAAATTTGCATAGAGCAGAGGCCGCTCCACTTCCTTTTCCTTGCTAGAAATCACCGTGTTCTCCTCCACCTGCTAATGTGGGAGGATTTCCTCCTCCACCATGCAACTGCCATCACCAAACACCTGGTCTTGTGGATTGATTTTCAGGGGGGCAAGAGGATTAGTGAGAAAAGGAGTGCGCTCTCTCGATGGTGGCATTTCCACTTTAATCCGGAAATTTCCATGGATGGAATGAGGAGGTGACGATGGAGGCCTTGAAAACCCCTGGCTATTATTCCTGGGGCCAGAGATGTGATAAGCAATGAGAGCCAATTGGGAGGGGATAAGTCTGTTATGCCTGGAGAGGGCATTGTAGTACAACGAGCCTCTCCTAGACTCCCCCCTTTCTCTTGGCATGGTAGCAAGAATGTAAAGGTTGGTTTGCGGTGGAGCGAAGGCGGAAGGTGGAGGGGTTGTTGGAAAGAACCTGAAAGAACTCGAAAGAGCCGAAGCATAGGTGTAAAAGCAAAGGGAAATGCAAGGAATTCACCTGTGAGAGTCGAGGGATAGGAGCAGAGTAGTAGAAGGATAAAGAGAGAATTCACTTGAGAGAGAAAGGGATAAAATGTAGTTGTAGAGGGAAAAGGTGAGAAAACACTCAGAAGATCCAAGGAGCAGGAGCAAATGCAGAGGGGGAATGAATGAGTTCAGCAGGGCGATTGATCGCTTAGTACACCATGAATTGACGGATATGCTAGCCATGACAGCTGAGGTGATGGCCTCCCTAGGCCTGGTATGCTTGGTCTGGCTTGCGTGAGGGGCCATTAACCTTGCAAGGTTGTCCAAGTGCATTACCATTACTCTCCGCGGGGTGCAGGTCATTCTGCAGTTATGAGAAGAGGGCGGGAGGCCGAGGTTAATAACTCCCCTGGCCACCCCATTCCATCTGTCCTTTGACACTGGCCAGGAGGCACCCCGTCCGGGGGATGATGGGCTTCCTTAACTCAATAACGTATTTTAATTAAATTTTCCATGATATTTTTTAATGGATTTAGTAGTCATGAATTGTCAGCATGGTAGGTATTGCAACCAACCGATTTATATGAAAATAAGTGACAATCATGATCCCAAAAGAAGATTTTCCCCAGCTATCACCCGATGTCTCATTTTAGCCTTTCAATTGTTGGAAATATCCATAAGGAGAAAAAACACATTAGTAGAAGAGTTGCAGAACTTGCCTAAAGTGTAAAGTGATGTTTTTTTAATCATGGAGGCTTTGTTGGACGTAACTAGGAGGGTGATTCTATGAATCTTGGTCGCACTATTTGGTAATCCATGCATGTAAAAGTTTCTTATGCGGACTCTCGATTGAGGTTTAAATCCCTCGATCGAGGGCTTAAAACCTCAATCGATCCCTTTAAACCAAAAAAAGTATATATGTCAAAATTACCTTGATCAATGGTTTTAAACTACATCAATCGAGGGACTTTAAATACCTCCATCTAGGTATTCTAAAATCCTTGATTGAGGTATTTTAAAACCCTCAATAAAGGTCTAATCCTCGATCAAGGGCTTGAAAATAAAAAATCCTTCCCCATTTTTGCATGTTTTCATGGAGCTGCAACTTCCAATAGGTGAAATCCCTTCATCTCTTCCATGGAAGGCAGGGAACTTAGTGCATGTAGATTCCTCATTGAATTCTCTACCCAATGACATATACTTTTCTCATTTTGGATTTCTTTCTATATTATTTATTTATTCATTTCTAAAAATTATACAAACTTTTTTTCTCCTAAGAAGTGAAGGCCCCAAGAGAAAAATACATATCTTACAAACTATAGAACAAAAAAATTATAAAAAATATGTGTGCGCTCTGTGGATATTTCCTCTTCAAAAAGGTATTTTTGGTTTTTCATTTTACATAAACATAAGAAAAAAAATTGTTGGGAACATAGCGGTATAAATTGCAATTAAAATATTAACTTGTCAAATTTGGAAAATAATAAAAATAATAATTTTCCATTAAAAAAAATAAGATGGCACTACTCCATTTTGTGTAGATTGAGCTCATATAATTTCTTTTTAAAAATTATACATTGAACACTAAGTTAAGTTTTGGGAACAAAAGTCACTTGTTAACTTTTACATAAATTTGCAAGGAAAACCATTTAATTAAATGAAAATTTGACACATTAGATGTAATTAGTAGTTTTAGAAAAAAAAATATCGTTAAAGAGACAACACATTTTCCTACAAATTATTTTTTATTACACATCAAAATTCACAATGCATACATTAATTTTGGGGGCTTCAATTTAAAAAATATGTAAAATATCAAATTTTCATTGCCACATTAGTTAAAAATGCACTAAGAGGCAAACCACATTGGTAAGGGAGTTGTGGCACTAGCTCAAAGCATCAAATGACGTGTTTTTCTCATAGAATCTTTGCCAAACCTCAATTAGAGTTATAAAATGCATAAGGAGGTAAAATGCACTGGTACATTGTTTGCAACTATTTCTTGGAGCATCAAGTGGTGTGTTTTGATCATGGAGGCTCTATCAAACCCTATAGAGAGTTAAAAAGTGCACTAAGAAGAAAAACACATGGGTAAGAGAGTTGCAATGATTACTCAGAGTATCAAGTGATGTGTTTTATTCTTAGAGACTCCCTCATACCCCATCGAGGATTGAAAATGCATAAGAAGGTAATCACATATGTGGAGAGGTTGTAGAAACATACTAGAGAGGAAGTTAGTGCATTTTTCTCAAAAGACTTAGTTGGATCCTACATAAATTTAAAAAATGCATCAAGAGCTCAAACACATTTGTGAGAAGGTTTCATTAATGTATTGGATAGGCAACATGTGCATTTTGGTTGTAGAGACTCCATTGATCCTAAAGAATACAAAATTAGTCTAAGAGGGAAAAGGGCATTAGTTGAGCCATTGGGATGTTGCATCAAGGTAGTATTGAGTACATTTTACCTTATGAATACAATTTCAACATGCAAGTACTAATATTGGCCTTCTTGAACTAAAACACATTAGTTAGAAACTCGTTGGATGAATAGCCATGTGTTTTTTCCTTTCTTATCTTCTAGAACAAAGTGTGGTTCCTTAAAGCTATGAGTTTTAATTTCCTATGAAATTTCTAGTTTATGTAGATACAGATTGTTGTTTGTGAGTCTTTGAATCATATTCAACAACAAGAAGAGTGCATGAGTATCATCACGCATCCAATATTCCTTTTCAACATCCAAGGAATTGATTTTTCCCCTTGGAGAAAAGCATCAGCCTCCTTAGCTCTTTGGTAGCTCCAACAAAACCAAAGGGTTGCATGTTTCTTTCCTGGATATCTAGAGATTCAAGATCAAGCTTGAAAGGTTGGTTATTCCCCTTTTATGGATTATTTTAGTCCCATTTCGTTTTCTTTGCATTTATTGGCTCATTGGGATCTTGGGTGATTTTCTACCTCATTGGAGTGTCATAGTGTTGGAGAATTAGAGGATTAGGTAGATCAAAGAGCTAGTATTCCAAGATAGGGGTGGTGTGTAAATAAACCATTACAACACTTAAGCACAAATGAGCATATCTCAACAAACAAATAAGTGTAAGAAACCAACAGATTTCCATACACAACACAAGATTCATTATATACTTAGATCAACCCATCGGGCCATCATATATACCACCAAGATGTAAGAAACTCCCTTTGAGTGAGGAAGTTGAGGTCCACATAGGTTGGTTAGAGAATATAACAAATTCTTTAATTTATGCTTTGTTTTGTGCCCAGTTGACTATACCGTTCTAACTGTGTCAGCAATTGACAACTTGGTTAGTCTCCTAGTTCACCACTTAATCGACCTCCCACTCATTTGTTGACAATTGAATGAATATTTCCATAAGATCAAAAGGTGTGATGAACTAACAAGGCTTATTGTTCTAACACCCACCCATCAACACAATGCTTTGGAGATTTAGGAGGTGAAGTTACTTCTACACACCCCTGAATAATTGTAGCTCCCTGAAGCCCAAGCATAGATTGAACTTTCAAAAAGTTATCTTATGAAATAAGCTTCTTAAAGTATTAGAAACCTGATTATTTGTCCTGCAATAAACAAGATTCACGACATTCTCTTGTACTAATTGTCCCAAATAATGAGCATGAAGCTCCATATGCTTCATTTTACTGTGTAATGGGATTTTCTGCAACCTATATTGCACTTTAATTATCACAATACACCATAGTTGATGTTTCGACTAGAAAACCAAGTTCGATCATAAGATGTCAAATCCACATGCCTTCTATTCCAACATGTATTGCACCACAATATTATGCTTATGTGGTCAATAAAGAAACCACCTTCTTCTTGTTACAAGACTAGAAAATGGGTCTCAGGCAAAGTCGAAACACATAAGCGGATGTTGACTTCCTATCATCTCCATGTCCAACCTAATCTGATTTGGTGTAACTGACCAATTAGTTCACTTTGCTACTACAATACTTTATACTAATTTGATAAGTTCCCTTGATGTAATGAACAATTCTCTTTATGCCTTTAAGGTGACTTTCTCACAGATCTTACATAAATAGAGAAACCACACTGACAACAAAGGAAATATCAGGTCTACTGTGATTTAAATAAATAAGGTTGTTGAGAAGTTATTGATAGAGTGTAGAATCAAGGTATGATATTCAAAAGTGAAAGAATTTGATGATAATGAAGATATTTACTTAGATTCAACAATTGATAGATTTGAGGTGAAACATACGATCTTGGATCTCATTGCTCAGGGAAATATCCTACCAAAAAAAGCTTGGGAGGTGGTGGTTCAACCAACATTGATAAGTTCCCCTTTGTATGTTATATTGTAAAATCAATCACAAAATTTAGAATTACAAGATTTAGAATTGTGAGATTTTTTGTACCATAGAAGTAGTACCCAAAGCTTGCCAAGCAAAAAATAATTGCGACCAAAGCTGCACAATTATTCAAGGAATATGTGTTATTTCCCCATTTTTGGATTCCCTTTCTTTATAGTTGGAGGCAACCTTAGGGGTTTAGCCTAACTAGAGAGGTAAATGGAGGTTAATAGTGGGCTCAGACAAATTGGAGGAGTTATATGAGGCCCAACCTAGTCCATTCACCTTATTTCATCATCAAGATCGCTTCTGCACAATTCGTTCTTGGTTTCGTGACATTATGACAATTCATGTAAATTAAGGGTGTTATTGAGTATAAATTAATTAAATGCACTAAAGGTTTTATTTGGGTCATATTGTTAGAGGGAACACCTTTGTGTAATAGCTCGTTGGAATAGGGATCAAAAGATATAAAGGTTGGGATAATGAGAAATACACTTCCAATGTCCAAGAATGAATTACAAGACAAGTAATCACTTTCCGACATTAAAAAGGGATTATAAAGTGATTATTAATCTTTAAATGAAAAATAAAAAAAGGGAAATAAAGGTCACATGGATTTGGTCAAAGGAAAAAATATCTAGAAGGGGTTCAAAGAAGTATAAAGGAATGGTAGCACTTCACCTTCCTCATTATGAATTGATCTCTTATCTAGAGTGCTCTTGAGAGCCAAGTTTTTGTTGGGGTTTTGAAAAAACCCTTCCATTGTCGGTCTTGTTTTGGTGGGGAAACATCCACCCTAGCTAGTCAAAGAGGAAGATCTATTTGAGGTATTCAATGGAGCTTCATCTTGGAATTTTTATTTAGCTTAGAGTGTATCGATTTTCTTGGAGAAGATTGTGTGGCTTCCTTTGGAGGTCGATTTATCCCATTTTGGCAGGACTCTGGTACTTGGAGGATTATAGGAGGGTTGATCCCTTCCCTTGGGCTAGATCGTGAGGCAGGAAGGGGTGTAGGGGCTCTATAAGAGAGTTGTGAGTCTCATGGTTGAGCCACGTGAAGCAGGAGAGCATTGTGAGGTGTTTGTTGGAGTCGCGGGCTCTAGGAGAGGGGGTCGAGAGATCCAATTGCAAATCATGGGGGTTCTTGACAGGTCATGTGGCCATTTACAGTATTTGAAGGGATGCTTTTCTCTTGTAGAAAGAGGCAGTTGTTGTGTGGGGGTTTTGGAGGTTTGGACAACCTCTAGAGAGGAGCACATCATCTTCTAAGAGAGACATTGGCATGTTACAAGTTATAATTTTTATTTTGTGTGTGTTTTATTAGTATGTTGCAGCTATTATATCAATTGATAGAGTTTGTATAGTTATTGTGGTTTACATCTATAATAAAAATGCCTACATTGTCTCTTCTATTCCATGAGTATTTTGAAAGAATGAAATATGTTTGACAAATTGTCCACTGTGAGATTGCATGCAAATTGTTTGTGAAAAGTGGTCAACCAACAGATAACATTGTATGAAAAATATTTTTCAAAACACAACCAGAAACACATTAATTGGACAACAAACCATTAATATCCTATCCTAGCTCTATTGGGGATATTACAATATGGCAATGGAGAAACGTGAAACAAAATTGAATCGTGGGGAATACTTTATTTGTTGAACTCATCAAGGAGTAGCGCACTGGACTGGATGTTTTCAGAGAATTGATCACAACCTTTTTAGGTTAAGGGAGATGTCATCCAAAAAATGAAGAAAGTGGCATTGACCACCAATGATTGCAACACATATGAGGAGTCATGTCTTGGTGGGTTGCATAAGGTCCAATATTCATGAGTGATAGAAGTTGATGATAATGAATATATTTACTTAGAGTTAACAATTGATGGATTCGAGGTGAAAGACAAGATCTTGGATCTCATTGCTCAGGGAAATATCCTATCAAAATAATCTTGGGAGGTGGTGGGTTGACCAACACTAATAAATTACCTATTGGTATCTTAGATTGGAAAATCAATCACAAAATTTAGAATTGTTAGATTTTCGGATAGAGGTCCAAAAATGGGTCACCATCATTATAGATAAAAAAACTCAAGAATGTAAATGGAAAGAAACAAACAACAATATAAACATCATACAGAGGATACTTTCTTCAAACACAAAACCAAATGTATGTGGACTATTCATGAAATATAAGTAAATATAATGACAATCAAATACCACTATAAACTAGAAAAGCAACTCCAAAAAAACCAACAACCCTACCAAGTCCTCTTTTCACCCTTGAATATTAACACAAGATTAAGACCCTGTAAAGGGCACACACCAACCCTACCAAGTCCTCTTTTCACCCTTGAAGATTAAAACCTTGTAAAGGGTACAAGGCAAGTCCCTGTTCGTGAATTTTATGTACCTCTATGAGAAAAATGAGATCCTCTCAAACAAAACAATGACACCTTGTAATGTACCTTGAGAGCACCGTAAAATGTGGTTACAATAAAGATACTTGCATGATCCTTCCTTCACACCTTCCAAAGGCTATCGACAAGTCACCTTGTGAACGAAAATCCAAAGTTCAAGGATATCATTAAACATTAAAGAAAAAAAAATTGAAGAGAAGATAAGGA
>SNQJ01S0077533.1:11969-45439 GCA_010110895.2 Picea sitchensis | reverse complement strand
CAAATCAAGATGAAAAGGGTTGGACTGAAACTATTGGGAATTGTAGGAAGAGGTACCTTCGAGGTTAGAAGGTTGATCAGATGAGGAATGGATTCAAGAAATGGGAAGTTTTTCCAGGACCTTGGCAACAAATGAATCAATTTGAGACTCAAGGTGGGATTCAAGCTAGCTGACAAAGTGGGAATTGAGTTCCTTCTTCAATTCTTCTTTTAGGTGGTCTATTTGGGACTCAATTTTGGTAACTATGTGGTTTTCAATGTCTTAGTTGGGAGTGGTGGCCATGGTGAGGGGAAAAGACAAGAGAGGTGGGAAATAAAGGTGGGTGAAAATGGAGGGTGGGTGCATGAAAAAAAAAGGCTAATGAATGATAGGTATCATTGTGATCAAGACAAAAAGAGGAGTCCAATGGAATAGGTCCCAAGTAAGGGTGTCGAAAAGGGGGTCGGGACCGCAGAAAAAAAAATGCTAAAAATTGATATGTATCACTGCGATAAGGATGAAAAGAGGAAGTCCAATGAGATAGGTCTCAAATAAGGGTGCGGGAAGGCCCCAACATTTTTTTTAATTTTTTAATTTATTATTGTTTTTTTACTCCTGTGGAGTTATACTTCGAGCTGAAGAATACAATAGTGTTGAAAGGTCCAAATTCTTAACAGGAAAAAATGTGTAGTAATTTCACAACTAGAATTGAGGAGGTAAAGTTGCAAGGGAATATATATTGTTTATTATGTTTTTGTTTCCATCCCAAGGGTTAGGGTATTCATGGTTTCTACAGACAAGGGTTTTCCCTGTGCTATAGCTCTCTGATATACATGTGAGGTTCAATAATAGTACTCATACCAATATCTTAGGGCACCAACTAAGGAGGCTAAATTGTTCCCTTAGTCGTACTACCCAACTACCCAGGTACTAGAGATTATATTCTTGAGTGTTGTTCTTAGTGGAACTATAAAAATCAAGAAACCAATCGGTTTATCTATGGAGGGCTTCAGAATATCTAGGTCGATCCATATACATGTTTTTTTTGATGCGCTACCACTCGAAGGGGTACCAACAAGGGTTACAAGGGTGGATAACAATGTGAGATTACACACCACTTGTATTTCTTGTGTGTATGCTTCCCCGACCATGGATTTATGCACTAAACGAAAAATATCTCTAGCTTTAAGACGTCGGAATATGTCTCTACCTTGAAACAAATTACCCACAATTTTCTACCAAGGAAAGTTCTCTGATACCACTTGTAAGGTACCATATCTATTATAATAGTTGAAAAAAGAAATATTCCAGAGAATAATAGTGGAACAACACAATAAATGAAACCACAACACCAAAATAATACCTTTGTTGATAGGAAACAATGTTCACTTGCCTTTTCGACAGGGAAACCTCGAGAAGAGCAACGCTCTATTACAATAATTCTCAATAAAATATTTCTCACACCCTTGACTCCTATTTATACTAAATATATCTACCAAAATAACAATCTAGAGGAAGATCTTCTGGAAGTGGAAGCTTCTATTAGGTCTTCTTACATTTGACTTATTCTTCCTTATTACTAAGCCTTATTAATATTGGCCTTTATTACATGGAAAATATATTATTGTACCTACATGAGGGGTTCTAGAGGTTAGGTCCCTAACAAGGTTGGATGAAAATACAACCTACTTCGAGTTAATATTTTCATTGCTATGATAATTGATGGCTCCTTCCCAACTCACTGTATAGGAATCTGCTTTCAATTTTCCATTAGTTAACATTCCTGATGAGAAAATTTGTCTCTTGTCAAAACTCCATTTTGATGGTGAAGGAAATATATCTTCAAAGGATCATATTAACAAGTTTTTGTGTAAATGAATTAATCATAATATTACATATTTAAATATTTTACGCAGGTTGTTTTCTCTCACTTTCATAGGTCGAATCAAATATTGGTTTGAAACGTTTTCAACCAATTATATTTTCATTTGGTTTCAATTTGTGGATGAATTTTTATATTCCTTTGTGATGAAAACCCCCACCACTTCCCGGGGCTCATGCGACCTCCCAATATAAGGATTTCACTTCTTTAGAGTTGAATTATATCTCGGGCCCTTGGTGAACCCACAAAATTCCTTACCACATGCCTTTTTCCTTTTCCCTACACGCAAATCTTCCTTCGCGAGGGTATATTTATCTTAGAAGAAAAATTCAAGAGACCTCAGACCAAAACCATGGGATAAACACCCTATTCAATAGGCACTCTACCACTTTGGAGCTCCAAGATTTGCGATTTCCAACTACAACACACAACAATTATCTTGAATGTTGGATTCACGAATCGTCGAACAGTGGAGGCGATCAATAGTTCACAATTCCTGCTGTGATCTACGACTTGAAATTTTTTTTGGGACTCTAAAATTCAGAAGTTTTACCCACTCCAACACACAATACTTTCGGAGAGTCAAACTCCAAACTAGCAGATTAGACAATTGTCGTCTACCTCATATCAACGATCTCTATTTACTCTGTGCTTCGGGCTTCAAAAATTTCCACAAAACAACACCTAAAATCCTTCGGAGTGTCTAACTAGAAAAATCACGAACGGCCTCAATCAATGGTCCATGCATCCACATCAATGGACGCTTGAGATCTACTTGGGCCTTCGAGCCTTTGGAAGTTCTCGAGCCTTATATATTTATGCCTCTATTTCTCTAGACTGTCGGACTTCCAAACCACCAGGAATCTATTGGCAGGTGGCTCTGACGTGGACGACCAGGATCCACTCCCTCCTTTAGAGATTTAAGAAACTTGCACACTCCTGCAACCGCAATTCAATTTCATCGGAAATTCAGACTTCTGGATAATTGTTGATCTACGGACACATGTCCCTCTACAACCAATGACCCAAATTAACTCAGGGCACCAGGACTTCAAGAGTTTTGTCTCCATTACACCAAACACATGAAAACCATAGAATTCGTGAAGTCCGAAGGAATTCAATGGGTTAACACCTGTGCTTATTCTCCAGATCCAACAGTTATGAAATACTTTGGTTTCTCCCAAATGAATCTATTCCACTCATCCTCCAAACAAGGTAAATTCTTCCTCCAAGGACTTTTCTTCGTGATTCCTCCCAAGATTTATCACTCTAATTGATTTGAACCTATTTTCACTCCCTACACCTGTTATCCTCGAGAGTTTTTCAACACTTCACTAAGTGTTGGCCCTATGCACACCTTGCATTGGACTGGCCTTTGAGCCTCTATACTTATATGAGTATATGTGAACTCCTTGCACTCGCTCTGCATAATTTACAATGTCTCTCATGATATATCGAGTCTATAACAACTCTACCTTCACACTCCTTGCATGGCACTGTGCACTCCTTGCACCAGGATTTTAGAAGAGAAACAGTTGAAACTTACAGAACATCACATGTTCATTCATTCAATCATAGTGTGCACACACATAGGCATATAAACCAAAGAAATGAAACAACAAAACATTACCCAATTAACTCATATATGTACAACTCAGAGATTTGAAACAATTATCCTTCTATTATATTACCTCAACGAAAAATTTACAAGAGTTCATGTAGCTCTCAGCGTCTTCTCTCAACAACAATAATAATAAACTTCAACAAAAAATACAATATTCTTCAACAACCTCAATTGGCCATAGATTACATATATTTATACACGAGGGGCTTATCACGCCTTCCCTTCATACTATCTTAGTTCTTTCATATCGCATTTAAGCATCCTACCACTAAGTTTATTACAATTAATGAATAATTACAACCCAGATATGAGTCGATGCTCAAGATCTGTACAATCCTATAGCTAATTAAAGTGATTACAATCTCTTGTGACCTCATACAATGGATCAAGCCTAAAAACATTAAAGGGACTTTAATTTCAATAATTTCAAAATATTAAGGTGACGCGCTCTCCTTGGAATTCAAATCAGTATGAATGTGCGTGCTGGATGTTGAGTCATATTCCACTTGGAATCATACTCCTCTAGAAAAAAAGATTCATGGACTCCTTTCCATGAGATCCTCCACTATATTTCCATGCTTCTCGATATTAAGTTTAGTTATCCAACTGACATCTTCTTCTAGATGATCTTTCCACTTAACCAGATACTCATAGTAAACTTTTCTCCTAGTCTTCTTAACAATCCTTTGATCTAAAATATTCTCTATTTGTAGCTTCTCTGCTATGGGAATTTATTGCTTCCATTGAATTTCCTCCTGATCATTTGTCCCTTCTGTATCATCCATCCTGTAAGGGTATAAGTCTACTACATTGAATATTGACGAAATGTCAATGTCCTCTGGAAATTCAATCTCATAAGAATTTGTAGAAAATTTTCTGAGGATCTTACAAGGTCCTATATTTTTCATCTTGATCTTGTTGTATTTCCCTTTTGGAAATATTTCCTTCCTCATGTGTGTTAAAACTTGATATCCAATTTTAAAATTAACTTCTCTTCTTTTCTAGTCTACTTTTCTTTTGTATTTATCACTGCTATCTTGTAGTTGTCCCTTGATTCGATCATGAAAATTCTACATCTCTACAACAAAGTATTCTGCTCCTACACTTCATAATTAATCTCGTCCCAAATATCTCAACTCTGAAATTCCTCTTGGATGCATCCCATATACTATTTGGAATGAGCTCTTACCATTACTCCTATTCGGTGAATCATTAAATGCAAACTCTGCTTGGGGAAGAATTTGATCTCACTGACTGTTATGTTCAGTGAACAAACTTGTTAACATATTTCCTAAGATTAGATTCACTACCTCAGTTTGTCTGTATGTCTGAGGATGATACACCAAACTAAAAGAAAACATTGTCCCCAACTTCTTCCACAAAGTCATCCAAAAGTGTCCCACAAATTTAGTATATTTGTTTGAGACTATACTTTGTTAGTTCTTCCACTAACATGATTAATAAAAAAAGTAAAATTATGCATGAATTCTACCCATTTAGCATGTCTCTGGTTCAATTTTTCTTGTCTGGTTATAAATTGCAAATCCTGATTGTCAGTATACAAACAAATATTCTTCGGGATAAGATAATGCCTCCACTTTTCCAAAGCTTGAATCACAACATAAAATTCCTTGTCATATGTCGAATACTTGTTCTTAACATCATTCAACTTCTCACTAAAATAAGCAACATGATTGTTTTCTTGACTTAAAACTGCGCCAATGGCTACTACACTTGCATCACATTTAACCTAAAAAGTCTTCTTAAAATCTGGCAAAACTAAAATAGGTTGTTCTATTATATTTTCTTTTAACATGATAAATCCCTTCTCATCTTATTTTTTCCAATAAAATAATCTATGTTCCTTCTTTATGGTGTCCAATATGGGTGGAAAAATACTTCTGAAATTCCTAATGAATTTCATGTAAAAACTCGCCAACCCATGAAAACTTCTTACTTCAAACACACTTCTTGGAGAAGGTCATTCTCTTATTTCCCCCACCTTCTCTGGATCAATATTCAACTCATTTGAGTAGATTACGAACCCCAGATATATAAGTTATGTTTTCATGAAAGAACATTTCTTCAAATTCACCAACGACTTCTCTTGTTGTAATGTCAATGCCATCTTCAAATGTCTTAAATGCTCCTCTTCAATCTTACTGGAAATTAGGATGTCATCTAAATAAAAAATCACAAACTTACCAATAAAATATTTGAGCACTTCATTCATCAACCTCATAAACGTACTTGGGGCATTAGTTAAGCCAAACGACATAACAATCCACTTATACAATCCTTCATTTGTCTTAAATGATGTCTTCCATTCATCTCCCTCTCTCATTCTGATCTAATGATAACCACTCTTCAAGTCTATATTGGAAAAATAACTAGCTCCACTCAAGAAATCCATTAAATCGTCCATTTTGGGTAAAGGACACCTATACCTAATGGTTATCTTGTTGATGGCTCTTGAATCTATGCACATTCTCCAACCTCCATCCTTTTTTGGACTTAAAACAGTTGGTACGAAACACAGGCTCAAACTTTCCCTGATCAAACCTTTATCCGAAAATTCTTGGACTTAATTCTTGACCTCTTCATTCTCATGAGGGGTCAATCTATATAATGATTTATTTGGTAAACTTTCTCCTGGAATAAGGTCAATATGATGATTGATACTCTTGATGGGCAGTAAAGAGTGAGGCAACTCATCCACCACAATATCAACAAACTCATCCAATAACTCATGGAATTCTACAGGAAAATCATTCATAGAAGTGCTTGTGAGAATGACTCTTGGCTTACCTACAACAACAAAATGAATTTTCTGGTCTTTCTTAACTTCTTTTAAGAGTTCCTTCCCACTCATGAGAAGTATACTAGGACTAGCTTCCTCTTTCACTCCTTTATCTTCTATTGGAAACAACATATGCTTACACCCATTATTCTCAAGGGTATAAGTGTTCGTTCTCCCATCATCTATGACATTCCTATCATATTGTCATAGTCTCCCAAATAGAACATGACAAACATCCATAGGTATAACATTGCATAAAACTTCATCTCTATAACCACCTATTTTAAAATCGACCTTAGATTGTCAACTTACCATTAGTTGATGTCTTTTCTGCAACCATGACACCTTGTATAGATTCAAATGTTCAATCATCTCCATATTTAGATTTTCCACCATCTCCGTTGATACCAAGTTATGAGTACTTCCACTATCTATGATCACCTTTCATACCCTATCTCTGGTATTGCGAGCAGTTCTAAACAATTTGTTCCTCTAGACTGGTTCTCTTACCTCTTTCTCTGGCTTGACGAGAAATTTCCTCATCATGAGTGATATTCCTTCGTTCACTACTTCTTCCTTCATCTTTGTCTCCACATTTCAGAAATGTGAGCTTCTCCACCTCCTTCATTTTTCTTTTCAAGACATTCCCAAGACATGTGCCCTATTTTTCCACATGCATATCACTTCACTTCTCCTCCCCTGCCTCTTCCTCTACCTCTAGGAAAATATTTTATTCCTCCATAGTGTCCTCCTCTATAACATCCCCTTTTCTCTATCTAACTATGATATCTTCCAGATTCTCCTTTGGGTTTCTAGAAATTTTCTCTGACAACACCTCTTCCTTTGTTAGGACTCTTTCCTATGTTATGTTGACTTCACTTCATTGCCAACTTTTCTTCTTCCTACAGAGATACCTGATAAGAATCTTCCACAGTTCTCATTGTCATCATGCCAATATCATCCTAGATTTCATATCTCATCCCATTAATGTACCTAACAACGTTTTCTTCATCATTCTCCCTATGTCTTGCTCTTATGTTCAGCTTGTAAAATTCTTTTATGTTCTCCTTTACCCACAAACCTTTTTGTCTCAGGTTCTACAAATTTCTGGATAGATTCAACTGGTAATCCTTTGGTATGAATTTAGCCTTCATCTTAGCTACCATTCTATCCCAATTCTTGATTTTAGACTTGCCTTTTCTCCTTTTGTTAGCTTGAAATTCATCCCACCATAAGGATGCATGTCTTTTCAGTCTGGTTACTGCATGCTTTACCTTCTTCTCATTATCAATCTCCTCATAGTCAAAGTATTTATCTAAAGAACTTATCCAGTAAAGCAATTATTCCACATTTATATTTCCTTCATACATCAGGATTTCCATTTTTTCTCTGGTTCCCATATTGACAACATCCATGAATAATCGCTCCTCTGTTGTTTGTTCTCCTACAACTTCTTCTATTTCTACATCTTCATTCTTAGCTTCATTGATGTCACCATCTTCAGGTGATCTTCTCTGTGTTATCTCCATGGTGTCCAAAATTTCATGAAGTTGTCTCATTTCCTCTTCCATGGTTGCATTGACCATTGGTCTCTCTCTGTGTCTTCTTGGTGGCATGATTCTAAATTTCCCCTTCCTTATAGAGTGTATTTACTTCTCCTTATACCACTTGATGATATCAGATAAATATCCCTCTTTTCCTACGGTCTGCATACAATTTCAAGGATTTGATACCATATGATGTAAACCCCCACCACCTCCTAGGGCTCATGTGACCTCTCAGTCTGAGGATCGCTCTTATTTGGAGATGAATTATCTCTCGAGGCCTTTCTGAACCCACAAAATCCCTTACCACGGGCCTTTTTCCTTTTCCCTCGGTGCAAAACTGCCTTCACAAGGGTCTATTTATCTCAACAAAAAAATTCATGTGACATTGGGACAAAATTGTGGGATAATTCCTTATTCAATAGGCACTCTGCCAATTCAGAGCTCTGGGCGTCGAGAATTCGAACTACAATAAACAACAATTCTCCCAAATTTTGGATTCACGAATTGTCGAATAATGGAGGGGATCAATGGTTCACAATACATGTCATGATCTGTGACTTGAAATAGTTTTTGGGACTCCAAGATTCAGGCATTTTACCCGCTCCAACATGCAATAATTTCAGAGTGTCAAACTCTAAAATAGCATATCAGACGGTTGTCATCCACCTCAGATCAACGGTCTCTATTTACTCCATGTTTCGGGCTTCAGATCTTTTCACAACACAACACCTCAAATACTTTAGAGTGTCGAACTGGAATACTCATGAAGGGCCTCAATAAATGGTCCACACTTCCACACCAATGAACTGTTGAGATCTACTATGGCCTTCGTTCCTTTGGGAGTTCTCGAGCATTATCACTTTATGCCTCTGTTTCCCTAGACTTCCAGACTACCGAACCACCCAGAATCTGTTGGCATGTGGCTATGATGCCAACGACCAAGATCTACTCTAGACTTCAGATATTAGGTAAACTTTCATGCTCCTACAACCACACTTCAATTTTGTTGGACATCCAAACTTCTAGATAATCATTGATCTAGAGACAGATGTCCCTCTAAAACCAATGACCAAGATTAACTTTAGGCTTTGGGAATTAAGGAGTTTTGTCTCCTTTACACCCAGCACACGAAAACCGTTGAACTCATGAAGTCCAAAGGACTTCAAGGGGTTAACACCCACGCATCTTCTCCATATCCAACGGTTTTGAAATAATTTGGTTTCTCCTGAAAAGATCTCATCTGCTCGTCCTCCAAACAAGGTAAATATTTCCTCCAAGGACTTTTTCTCATGATTCCTTCTGATATTTATCACTCTAAGTGATTTGAACCTCTCCACACTCCATGTGCCCGTTCTTCTCGATACTTTTTCAACACTTCACTAAGTTGTGGCCCTGTGCATGCCTTGCACGAGACTGGCCTTCAAGCCTCTATACTCAGATGAGTATATGTGGACTCCTTGCACTCGCTCTACACAATTTACATTGTCTCTCCTGAGCTATCAAGTCTGTAACAACTCTTCCTTCACACTCCTTGTGTGGCACTGTGCACTCCTTGCACCAAGATTTCAAAAGAGAAACAATTGAAACTTATAGAACATGACAGGTTCATTCATTCAATCATATTATGCACACACACATTCATATAAAGCAAAAAAATCAAACAACACAATATTACCCAATTAACTCATAGATGTACAACTCAGAGATTTGAAACAATTTTCCTTCTATTATATTACCTCAACAAAACATTTACAAGTGTTCATGTAGCTCTCATCTTCTTCTCTAAAAAACAACAATAATAAACTTCAAAAACAATTACAATATTCTTCAACAACCTCAATTGGCCATAGATTACATATATTTATACACGAGGGGCTTCTCGATCCTTCCCTCCGGACTATGTTAGTGCTTCCATATCACATTTAAGCATCCTACCACTAAGGTTATTACAATTATTGAATAATTACAACCCAGATATGAGTCAATGCCTAATATATGTACAATACTACAACTAATTAAAGTAATTACAATCTCCTGCGACCTCATACAATGGCTCAAGCCTCAAAACATTAAAGGGCCTTTAATTTCAATAGTTTCAAAATATTAAGGTGACGCTCTCTCCATGGAATTCAAATCAGTATGAATGTGTGCATTGGATGTTGAGTCATCTTCCACTTGGCCTCCTTGAATGCTGAAGGCGATGCTCCTGCATCACTTTGAGGTTTATGATTACGATAAGTTATGTGAATAATTCAAGGCTATACTAATAAAAAATGATTTATCTTTAGAAATATTTTCAACAAATATCAATCGTGTTCTTTATAATTTTCATCCTGGCGATATATGTTTTGTATCAAATCTTATTTCAAATGTTTGTGCTCCTTTCATTGAACGAGATTTGATTGCAAATAATAAAGTAGATGCATATTATATTGTCAATTTACAAGATGAATTTTGTTTACAAAATGATATGGATCCTTTATTTATAGAAAAAAATTACTCTAAAATTTCCATCAAACAAACAGGAAGGGTAGAACCAATTGAGAATACTTCTACTGACAGAGAAACTAGTCTTTCTTAAAAACAACTTCATTTTCAATATTTTACCATTGTGGATATAGTGGAAGAGAGTTTAATTGTAGACCGGGGTTCATTTTTATCTTCTTCTAACTCTTCTTCTAATCATTTCTCAAATTCAATTACTAAATAACACACAAATTATGAAAATAATCTCAAGTGTTCTAATATTTTAATAGAACAAATTAGAGATATTGACCCTCAACTTGAAGAAGAAACTATAAATCTTCATCGAACAATTATACCTTTTTTACAAGAAAGAGTAGATACATGTCATGAAGTTGTTCATGAAATTTTTTACTTGTTTATCATACAAAAAACAAATTTAGACAATTATATAATGTTTGAAAGCTTATCACCAAAACATAGTTAAAGTGATGAGGTAAGAGAAGAGGAATTTCTTGAAAATATTATCGTTCATTATTATAGTTCAAGAGAACCTTTTCATTTGTTTGTCTCTAATTCATTTTACTCTTTATATCTTGATATTTTCTTAGATTTTGATGCACATAACTATTTATTTACTTTATCTAATATTGTACCATCGCAATTTGATAAGTCAATATTGGTGATGTGAATTTTAAACATAATATTAATGAAGTAGGATTTGACGCTCTTTCACTTCAATCATTCACAAGAAAAAAATGAATGTTACAAGATGTTTTTATTGTTGGATTACTGAGAGTGGGGGCGTGAATCAATAATGAGAAATTATACCACATATTAATCCTTTAAACCATAATGTATATTCCTTTAACTTATTCAACCATGTTCATCTGTTCATCATCAATATAGTATTGTATCATAAACAATAACATTCATCAGTGCATAATAAACAATAACAAACACATCCACACAATGCACAATACACTAATATTAACATGGAAATCTAATGTGGGAGAAAACCACAAATTTTTTTTCTTATATGTCAAGAATTACATTCAAGGAAGCACCAAATTCCATTTCTCCAGATCCAACTGGAAGGAGGGTTCAACCCCCTAGTTTCTCAGCCTCCAACTTGAAGGAAGCTCCAACTCCCTGGGTTCTTCGACTACAACCACCTAGTTCTCAAGCTCCAACCTCAAGGAATCTCCAACTCCTTGATTCTCTGACACCAATCGAAACGAGGATACAACCCCTTTTACTTGCCTCATCCAACCTCTTTGAGATATACCACTATAAACCTGTACCAACAACTTGTAACCAATCCTGTGTTGTTGACCTGTAACCAACCTGTACCTATACTCATCCTATACCAACAAAACCCAGTAGGTACACTTATAATTCTCATCCTGTACCAACAAAACCTATAGGTACACGACTTGTATATAGTTAAGCTTCCATATATACACGTCTTGTCTATATTGCAACTTGCATATATACGTGGCGTGTCTATATTGCATCCTACATACACTTTCACTCTGCTGGTTTTCACCTTTCCAAACTTCAAAACTTTATGCCTCTACACATCAACTTGCAACCTGTCACTATGTATTATCTATAGTTTTTCCCTGTGCATACAATTGGCATTATACATCCCTTTAACCAAGGTGCATCTATGTCTCTCTAGCCATGCAGCCATATATGTGTACTATCATGAACAAGTGTAATAACCCTGCCTTTGACTAGACATCAAACCCTTACCTTGACATAAGCCTTGTACCATACAAACAACTTCACAACCACTTCTAAACTAAAACCCCTCAACCATGTACTAATAAATACAAACTACGTCTCAACACTTGAATCAACAAGATGAACACATGAATAATACCAACATACCAGTAAGTTACTTCTGTAGATCTAGATCATACTATAGCAAAGCATATATCTAACTCTCTAGGAAAACCCTAAAACTTCCATAACCATATAGATCCCATGGAGACAACAATATCCAACTACACACAAAAATAAGACATATGGGTATACCTTGGAATCTCAGATAGATCTGTTAAAATTTTGATTACTGTAGACCCTTCCTGATATTTTCTAGCAATCTGGGAACTCCTACACCCCACAAAGCTATAATTTTATGCATTTTTACATGTATGCACCTCTTATACCTTACTCAAACTCATGTGTACAAGCCCTTCCACCCATGAACCCACATACACCCCAAAAATAGGTTTTCAGTATCTTTCAATTCTAAACTTTCACCACCACTTTCAACCCCTTTCTGTGCTACTTTTTGACTTGTGGGTCTCATATGTATAAATGAGTACCTTCAATAAACCTTTTACAAAATAGATAGACACCAAACACCATATGTTAATGGGAGTCCTTTGATCTCTTATTTATAATTTTCCATGTATTTCTCAAGGCTATCTTCTAACCTTCTAACCACTGGTCCACTTATAACCACTTTATCCACAAATAGTTAACTCTCCACTTCTAGTTGCAACCACCTATTTTAAAATTATTTTGTATTATTGAAAAACAAAACATGATTAACTCCTAGTTTCACCCATTATGATAAATAAATAACTTCTCTCATTTAGGAGCTCTATACATTTTGGCTTCTTTGACCTTCTAGGGTTTTCTAGATAACTCAAGAGGGTCTCCAACTTCACAAGGCCATAACTCCTCTACCGTGAGGAGTGTACATTCCACATGCAACACCAGGAATGTCACAGAGACATGTACCATCCGCGTGGAATGTATTACCTGCAAATACATTGATATTCATACCTTTATACTTAAACAAATATTGAGTTCCTTAAACGGCACTGCTAGAAACAAAGCACCTAACATATACAAAGGTTGACATCAATATCTAAAGGTTTGACATCAATATACAACATAACTCTCCAATGGCTGGTACCAATGACAACAAACTATCCAACTATCCATCAATCTAGACCAACTTTCTCCTGCTAATCTCCCCCTTTGGAATTTATAAATACCAACATTGATGGAAAAAATTATCCATGACAACACTCATTCTCATAGTCCCTACTAATGTTTCTATATCTCACTTCTACATCAATGCATAGGGTATCCTCCTTGGACTGGATCCCCATTTGTATTGTCCTTTGGAAGCTGCCCCTGCCATTCATAATCAGCATCCTCCTGATTAATTTCTCCATTTGATACAAGGACACCCCTCATCAATCTGATATTGTAATTCCATCACCAATCATGTTTGTACAAAATAACTCCCCTATGCCATGACTACCCCATCTTCTCTGGTAAAGATGTCGTGTAATCAAACAATATGTTATCAATGCAATATGTTTCTTTTACAGATGTTTCTTCTCTACCAGAATAATAATCAACCATCAATACACGATTAGGAGTCACATCCACATTTATATAGATGATCCTTTGATCTTCCATGCATAAAAATTTACCTCAACCTATTGGATTTATTTATAGTTGGTTCTTCCCTAAGTAATTGATCAAAAAATGAAAAGGCTTGAGTCTCAATTGCAAGTGTAATTTGTATGTCCTTGGGAAATAGGATCAAGTTACAAACATATCAAACTTGAATGTTTCTACCAAACATGAGCATCATAAGAAGACATAACAAACTATAAAAATAAGAATAATAAAACAAAATGATAAACGAGTTCAATTCTCCTTGGATACACTTCCTATCCAACTTCCAATGTAATCATTTCTTTAGTAGTGCTAGTATGTAAAAATCAATGCCTTTCAATGCTTGGAAATGCAAAATAGATAGCTCTAATGGCTCTAGAATGTCCAAAGTCCCCTATATGGAATTCTTCCTGTAATCTTGCCTAATAAAACTAAAATAAATCACTCCTGGAAGTTTTATCCTTCAAGATTTTGGTCTCTACTGCCAAAAATGCACCTGTGTGACTAACTCTATCTCAAGCATTTTCCATTCCAAAACTAGCATGCCACCCCAGAATTCAGAAAAAAAATTGTTCCTACTCATTAGGGGAAATATAAGCACCTTTTTCTGATGGAGGTGTGTTGGTCGCATGGGCCTGATGTGGCCTGGCACCAACACAATCTAGCTGGCCACCCTACACTCTAGTAATAAGGGATATAATGGTTGTATGATGAGGGTTGCCAAGTATTGGTTCCCCCGTGGCTCCTCCTGCTTCAAATAAGGTTTATATGTTAGTTACATGGTATGGCCATAATGTGCCTAGCTTTTCTACTACTCTCGACCCTTTGCATCTAGATAAAACTCTACAAATCAAAACATTAGTTGGTGAATAATATAGAGGCTAATCTAATTAGTATAAGGAAAAAGTTAGTGGGCTCATCCTACAGAAAGTATCCCACTTGCCCTATTGGTGGGTCTGGACTCCTGGGACTCCCACAAAATTTTAACAATGCAGGAAAAGCATGTGGAAGCCCATGATTGGCATCATGGCACCATACTATCTGCACATATAACCACCAAGTTCCAAAGTCCACTAGTTGGTCCACATACAAGCCAACACACCTTTCTACATCAACACCTCTACTCCAAACAATAATCCAAAGTCACCCTACCATGTCAAGATGGTCTCACAAATGCCCAGATGGATTGTACACAAGTATTCTATTTTCATGTTTGAAAATAAGAAATAAACGTGGAGCATCTCTCTCATGTATAAGATGTCTTAACATTGCCCAGCTGTTGTGTTGGGACTAATATGACAAGGCTCACATGAGTATTTGCTAAAATCTTACCAATTATTTTTTTGATCATATTTTGATCCCTTGTATCACTCCTCCCCATTGTGAATATTTTGGACCTACAAAAGACTACTTTGTAATCTGAAGATGAGGTATCATTCTACATTTCCAACTCCCAACCATTTGGATTCTTCTTGTATTTTGTCTTTAATAATGTTACCTAAGGTATTCCACATTCCCTCATTTGAAGTTCTCATCCTCCTATAAAGGATTGTATCCTCAGTTCTGAAAGATATGAGATAAACAATCTATGGAAGGAATATGAACATTCTCTCTCCTTGATCATCAATTAAAGGAGGTTCATAACTCAAATTATTGATAATTACTAACTGCATGGCCAAAGTATAAGGGGAGGAAACAAAACAAGGCATTGTTACCAATCTTTCAAGAATCTTGTGTTGGTCTATATCTAATTGGTTTTAGTTTTTACCTTCTCCTTTAAGCCCTCCTTACTAATGTAAAGCTAAACTTCATCTCCAACTTGAAACTATGATCATTAATAGATAGTTTTTCTAGTCTTTGTATTATACTGTATTTGGCTCTTTTCCAACACCCTCTTGTACCCATTTGATGGACTAAATCTGAATTTGTTCAATGAACTTATTTTCCAAAATAATGTCATACTCAATTCATCAATATAAACATCCTCCCAAGATAGCACCAAAGCATAATTTTGTATAAAATGACAAAAACATGCCCCCAAATGGATGTTTGAGCTCTAGAAAAGTGCTTAGCCTGAGCTGGGCACATGTTGAATGTAGTGTAGTGCTCATCCCAGTTTCTAGGGAGGTTTGTTGCAATAACCATGAAGAATATGCACTACAGTTCTACCACTCTCATGCATCCATCCATCTAGGATAAATCTCTTGTGCCTTTGTCTTGGTGTCAATGGAGTGCCCATAATCTTGGACTTAAAAATAAATCTAGAATCTTGATAAAAAATAATGAATGAAACCCCAAAATGCCCTAAACATGTTGAAAGAACATCTAGATCATTTGTTCCACTGTAATACATGTTTCTCATAAGGCATCAAAATACACATTTTGTTGAAATACAAATTTCACAACATAAGATAATCATAATTCCTTTTTGGATATAGGTAAACCCCTCCAAGAAAACCTATGTAAATTCCTTTCCCAAAGAACGATAGCTAGAACTGGAAGTGGAGTAAACAAACCCAACTTTATATTGCTAGGCTTACTTTGTAGCACATAAAGAACATCCTCTACATATCTTGAAACACTTCCTCACACTCCTGAAGCCACAATTAAATACCTTTCTTTCAAATTATTCACCCATCCTGCCTTACACCCAAAGTATGTATAGAAATAAGAGAAGAATGATTTTCCCTTATGATGTTGACTCTTTAATCTTGTGGAATACATAGCTTTTCAAGATGATACAAAATTTTATCATGAACATGGTAATACAATTCCTCAACATAGTTAGAAAGGATACCTAAGTTGCATAAACCATTTAAAATCAGCATCTAAAGCATATTGTTCAAAATAGCTCTGCATGGTAGAATTAGGCTTAAGAATAACTGAAGTACTAACAATAGGCCTAGGGAAATCATATCAGAAACTTTGCTTATAAATTCCTTTCTATAATTGAGAACTAAGAATTTCTTTTTGTAGAAAATCCATTCATCTGAAGTGTCTTCCTTGCTATAGTTTTGTTTCAGGATTGTGTGCATTGCAATATTGATGATCTGTGTGAATAATAGTTCTTTTCCCCAACAAATAGTGTTTCCATTTTTACACTTTGGACCAATGCATACAAATCCTTGTCATATTTAGGATAATTAATCACAACACCTTTAAAAGTTTCCGTAATTGTTTCAAAATGAGCTTCTACTATGTTGTAAATAAGATCTACTCCCATTGTATACTCATTGTGGTATCTATTTGGATCTCAAACGGTTGTCTCAAATTAGGAAGTGAAAAAAATGGATTTGAACTAATCTTCTCCTCAATGCAAATGTGCCTTTGTTGTCATTCATTTGTAAAAAACTTGCTTGATTCTTGTCACTGCATGTAATGGGGATGCGATTGAAGATAAGTTATCAATAAACTTTCTCCACACAGATGCTCCTAAAAAATCTTCATTTCATCACTGTTGGGCTGGGGCCAATCTAAAATGACTTTGACCTTGATGACGTAATTTCTAGTCTCCTCCTCCTTCAAATATGTCCCATGTAAATAAGTGAGGTATTTCCAAACTCAAATTTGGATACTAGCAGTAAAATCTTTCTTCCAAGACATCTTAAAACTTTATTTTACATTTTATCCCATGCCTTTCAAGATATTTTCTAAATATCAAAATTTTATCCAAGCAGACAATCACACAATCATTAGGTGTAAATACCTTTAAAACATCATTCATCACTCATGAGAATGCTAGAGGAATTACAACCCAAATGCCTAAATCCATCCACTAAACAAACCTGTTTTCTTTTTTTAAAGTTGTTCTATGTGTCTCCTTCAATAGCCCTAATCTGATGATATCCACTTCCTAAATCTAACTTAGCAAAAATAATTAACATCTTCTAATTGATCAAGAAAATCATCAATTTTAGGAACAAAATACAATGACTTTATCGTAATCTTTGTTCAAGGTCTCTAAAATATACATTACATGTGCCATGTACCATATTTTTTTGGAACCAAAACAATTTGTGATCCACATGGTGATGTGATTGGCATGATGACCTTTGTCAAGAATCTCTTGATTTGTTTTTAACTTCATCATCTCCATGACTGACATACATCACATACCAATGTTTGAAGAAGACAATCTTGTTAAAATCGTACCCTCATGTTGATAATTTCTTTTAGAGGAAATGCTTTAATTCCCTTTAAACATCTCACTACATTATTAACAACCTCATATAACCATATTTAAACTTGCACTCACAACCTTGGAAAGATTTATATTTCAACATCTCTTTGGGTTTTATCAACAAGATAGGGACAACTGAGCACATCATTGACTAATCTCTTCATTTTCTTATCATTTACAAGTGAACAATTCAACTTCTTTGTAAGGCTCTAATAATGTAATTAACTCCATTTTAAACAAATGAGGGTTTGTTCTCATGGGACAGTTTGTCTCTCTATCATATATATATAAATATAATTCCTAAAAACAATGCAAATATCAAATGGAATGACATCAAGCTCTACGTCATCTATAAAGTTTACAGTGATGGAAAATCTAAGTTTAAAATCTTCTTGTCATGATGCAATTTGGCATTTTCACATATCCATCCTAGAGGGTTTAGGATGTGTAGTAGTTTCCAATTTTATTTTCTTTATAGTGTCTTCAAATGAGGCTCTGTTTGAGATCCAATATCAAAAGAGTATCTATCTTGCATGCTGCTTTGAATAAGCCCTATGTGAGTAAATATTTATCTTTATTCTTCCATGTTGACCCCCATTGAGGCTACTACTAATTGAAGAACTAGTACTTCAATAGAATCATTACCTTGAAAACCCATGGCTGTAATTTTGTTTCATCACCCGAATCAAAACCCAAATCATGTTGTGTAGTTGTTGTAGTCTTTGGTTTCCCCTTATCGCTGAAATCGCTCTTATCCCATTTCAGGGATGAAGTTTCCAACAATGGTCTCTTCATCATGGCCATCTTTGAACAATGTTTACATGAGAGTTTCTCTCCTCCTTTCTTGGATCAAGAAGCCATTCTCCATTTCTTGAATTTCTCTTCCTTGTCTCCTTAACAAATGGCTTTCCTTCTACCCTCTTTGAGGTTCATTCCTCCCTCTTGATTCCAAATGAGTTTTGTGTGTACAAAACTTCATCTAGATTCGTGGAATTAAACATAAGCATTGTGTACCCTGGGAGTAGCTATGCAACTTCCAATGCATTTGAGTAAATTTTCGAGAAGATAAATCTATACCCAAAAATAAAATCTCTTCTTCTAAATTCTTGAATGTAGCTTTTCACACTTTTCCTTTTATCTTAATCTAAAAATCTTCCAATCCATAATAGATTTCTACATGTATGCAAATGTATAAAATTTTCTTTAAGTGCAACACAAAATCATCTCCAAGAGGATAAAACTTACCATGTTTCTTCATGTCCTCTTGAGTTTTGGCTGCCCACCAAATGAGTGCTGTAATTTCCAATCTAAGAGAAGCAAGTTGAATCTTAGTTTCATCATCTTTTTTCCTTTGTATCCTACAATACACTCTAATATGTATGAATCCATTTATCCAATTTATTACTACTCCACTTATGTCTCAACCAGTGCACTGTCGTGAGAATTTCATCATGTTCTTTTAAAGAATTTGGAGGTGGGTTTGAAATGGTAGAAGAAGTGTAATATGGAGGTGAAGGAAGTGGAGAATAACTACTCCATCCATTTCCCTTTGGAGTTTTATCACCACCATTCATTACACTTTGGAGGGTTCGATCCTTCACCTTGCAATCTTTCATTTCTTTCTTTAAATAAAACTTTCATCATTTTTTGTCATATCATAGAAATATTTTATGAAAGATTCATTCTCTGAAGTAAGAGTTTCATGAACCTCCTCATGATCCATACTTGGTAAATATCTCCTTAAAATTTGAGGTGATTTGATAGTTCTCAACTTTCAAGAAGGAGAACTTCAAAAATTGGCTCTACAAGTTGACTTTATCCCTTTGTGGAGCTTCTCTAAATCCTTTTGTAAAGCAATCAAGAGAAAAAAAAAAACTCTGTAAATAATCAAACCTTCAAAACCTATGTCTCCTGATAAATGACTTGATATGAAAATGAAAAGGGTTGAGTCTCTTTAAAATTTCAAGTGTAATTTTTATGTGCTTGGGAAATAGGATCAAGTTGCAACACATAAAACTTAATGATTTTTTTTTTTTTAATAAAAAATTAATATACATGATTTTTTATATATTCCAATCCATAATAAACAAATAACACAACAAATTGATAAAGGAGTCTACCCTCTCTTGGGCTACACTCCTGGTCTAGCTTCTAATGGATCATTTTTTTTAGTGCTCAAAGTGTCAAAATAAGTGCTTTAAAATGCTCAAAATGAAAAAATAGATAGCTTCAATTGATCCAAAATGTCCAAAAACTTCTAGTTGGCCTCTTCCACCGGTTTGGCTTAAAACAGAGAAGAAAATTCCAGAAGTTTTCTCCCTTCTGCTTGGCATATCTCTTGCTCACCAAAACGCACCTGTGTGTGACTAACCTAGCCTTTACTCATGCTTTTCATGTTAAAACCCCAACATGTGCAACAACCCATCTGTAATCTGTGAATTTGTCACATCGCTAGGGAAATATAGGCACCTTTTCGATGATGTTTGCCGTGATGGCCCATGTGGTCTGCTCTAACCTAAAGTATAGGAACCCACCTGACCTATCGTTGAATATGTTAGTTTTCATGGAAACCTACATAGAGATCTACAAAGCAAGTACAAAACAAAGTTTTCTATCAAGAAAGGAAGAGAGATTCAATATGTAAAGAACAGAAAATATATTCATACACTACTCCAATGAGTCGAAGGGATTTCATACATAGACGTGACTAATAACATGGATATTGTAAATGAATGAGTGAATACACTATATATAGGGCAAAGCATTCCATAATTAAGAAAAGAAATCAAGCAGTTATTCCTTTCCTTAGGAATGCATGCAATTACTACAGTGATGTTAAAAAATAGAAAGTCTAAAATAACACTAGTCACCAACTCCCACTAAAATAGTGTGTCGAAAATATAAATTCTCCAACACCCCCTGAACATCACTATGGAGTGTAAAATGATTTCCGGATACTAGGCCATTTTAGGTACCCATGTACAATGCAACTAATGGGAACTGAATAAAAGTGAGGAAAGATGGAAAAACCACATGGGAACAAACCCCCTCAAAAGACAATGTATCAAACGACAAAATAACAGCTAGCTAGACAATCCAGGTTCTCACTGCAAGATGATCCCATAAAGTTTGAAACTTCAAATTACTAAAAGTCTTCATGAAGATCTAGAAATACGTATGGATCTGATGAAGTCCTTTAAAAACCTGTCGGGCCTTGTACCTATTGATCATATGGACCCATCTACACCTAAAAATATTCCTTTCTAGTGGACGTGGAACTAGATTCCAAGTCTAATTCTCTAGGAGGAGCATGCTACTCCTTCTACATGGCTACTTTTCATAATGGATTTCCCACAACCAAATTGTAGTTCTGTGGATCAATAGGGTTGAATCCATATAAAATGTAATAAGTATCAGTAGGTTCCTAATTTGAAAGTATATGAGAAGGATCCTCATGCTAAAGTCGAGTCACCCTCGAATCCAATGAATTCCCCGCAAGAACACCTGATGCCTAAAGTGTGAACTGTTCCCTCTTGGGAATCTACTGAAACTTTAGCGTTGCCTTCTTATCTAGTTGTCCTACCTACTTATTTCCATGTACAAAATCCGAGTGTATGAAATCATCTATGATGTCTGAAACTGATGAAGAACAAGATATATGCATGTTGTATTGAGGTACTTTTAAAAGCAGTCTCCTTATGTCAGTAGAATGAGAGGAGTCATCGTTAGAAAACTTAGTAAATTTATACATCCTTGACTTGTGATCCAATCTCACCAATTGCAATAATGCAATTGTCATGCATGCCACTATTGAAATTGAATATGATGTAAATTCAACTCCTTTTATCCTTTCTGAGTGATCTAAAAAACTAAGAGAAGATTCATAGAAATATTTTGGAACATGTAAAATAACATTCTCAAATCACGCATTGTAGTTCCAAATTCTATCCTATCATCGCTCTAGTAGTAGTATCATCCCCCATGAGAATAGGCATCTTGAGTATGGAATCAAATAAGAAAAACTTCCTCTTTTGTTTCCATATTATGTTATGTTCCATAATCTATAATCCATGAATCAGATGAGGAACTAATTGCAAAGTTCAAAGAGCATGATGATTACCTTCTTAGGAGCATGATCTTCTCTTCCCTTTGTTTTGACTCTCTGGAACAAATTTTCTAAGGTTGTTATGTTGAAGTGTCTATTCCATAAGATCGATCTATTTCCTTCATGCATGGATTCTTCATGATTCTGTTTATTTCAATATGTGCACTGATTTCCCTTCTTCTTTCTCTTGACCCAAAGAGTCTTTGAACCTCGGGAAGAATCATTAAAGGGTTTGGAAATATCCTCCTCCTGCTCTGTTTGGATGACTTTGCCATCATGCATGGCAGGAGTGCATGGATTTGGGATCCTTGATGAGGTCCATCTGTATGAGTTTTGTTTGTTCCTATGTAAGAGACTCAATGAACTGAGCCAACGTAGGGATTTTCCAGTATAATTCCATAAAAAAATCTGCCATAATGGAAATTGGAGGCATATACAACATATTTTGGTCCGAGCTTGGCCAAGATTATTAGAATAATTTGTTTCTCTTTTGTAGACTTATCATCACTACATTCACTCAAGCTCAATAACAAATATTTCAAATTTAGTAAAAAAAACTTGTATATTATCAAAACTTTTAGGGTCTAAGGTAATCAACTCTACCTCAAGCATACATGACCTCGTGATCTCATCCCTTCTTTCCAAAGAGTCCTTCCAAGGTGGTCCATCTCTCATTTGGAGTCTTGCATGCAACAACGTGAAACCATAACCTGTGAAAATTAACCCAAGACCATGAAGAATATGTATCTCATCCCATGGTATATTCTCCCATCCCATCTCTCCCTCAATCGTTGATGCAAGTTTTGTTTTTGTTGCCATCGTCAAACTATACATTCCTTTTATTTTGAGTTGGAATTCTGCCTTGGGCTTCCAATCAAAAATAATTGTATGGTGTGAGGATTACCACCACATTTGAATTTATAATAGTTTTCCTATCCATATATCCCACTATTTCTAAGAACCCCTAAAAATTTACCCTAACTGCAAGTGAAAAGTTAAGAAATTAAGAATTCAGATTTCAGCTCTGGTAGGAGATGATCTTGCAAACTTACTTTCTGAGAAATGGTGAGGCATCCTCTAAAGGGTTGAAAACCCACTTCCCAAAATGGGTCGACGATTTCCATTAGGCCGCTTCCCCAAAAATATACATTTTGGAGTAATCATTGTGTGGAAAAGGTACAACCATGGATCTGTAGATTGCCTGGCAGAGGCTATCTCAGCCTTGATTGAAACTCGTGAAGAATCTCACCAAACGCTGGAAAAATACTTCCAAAATGGGTCGATTTACTATACACGCAGGTCATTTCCTTAAAAATGTGTTATTTTGGGAGGAATAACCACTGAAAGGTAAGACCACGAATTTAGCTTCCACTGAAACCTCTAATTTTCTTTATCATTCTATTTGTCTAGTTTGTCTGTGGCATAGCCTGATACTCAAGTCGGTTCTGCTGAAACTTGTATAGGAGGAACTGCCAAAGAAAGTACAAAACAAATCTTATCAAGAAAT
This sequence comes from Picea sitchensis, assembly GCA_010110895.2. NCBI lineage: Eukaryota > Viridiplantae > Streptophyta > Pinopsida > Pinales > Pinaceae > Picea > Picea sitchensis. The sequence goes on along the minus strand of SNQJ01S0077533.1, from coordinate 21,920 downwards.
AAAGAGATCTAATATGGAAGAATGAGAAAAATATATTCACAATACTCCAATGAGCTGATGATCGAGCATATAGATCATGATCAATATGATATGATGAATGAGGAAACATACACTCATATATAGGAAAGAGCATTCCATAATTAAGAAATAAATCAAGAAGTTAGCTCTGTGGGAATGCATGCATAATAGTGATGGTAAAGAAAGTCTAAAATAGAATTAGTCAAATTAACTCCCACTAAACTAGTGTGTCAAAATAGAAATTTCTCCAACAAATACCTCGACTCGGTGTACATATGGTATAGGGTTGTGTAATGACCTGAGATTATCATGTTGGTACCCCCTGCCTCCTGCCCTAGAAAAGCATATATGTTGAGCTACAGGCTATCAGACCTGGGATAAGCCCCACCCTTTTCATCATCCAGATAAACTTCAATCAAATCAAATATTAGTTATGAACATAGAGGTTAAGACCCATCGGTAGTCAGGATGGTATCCCAAACTATGCTAGAAATATACCACTTTCTCATAGGTCAAAGCAAGGGTCAATTCCATGTGAACTCCAAGCAAACTTTTAACACGAGGGATAATCATATGGCAGCCCATGACTAGCTTAAGCAAGGGTACCATATTATTCAACGATACACTACACGACAGACTACTGGTTGGTCAAATACAAGCCAAATACACCTTGCCACATCAACACTCTTCCTAATCGTCAACAATCCATCACTTCTGCATATCAAGATGGTTTGTACAAATGATGTATTGATCAGACAATCAATTTCTAAACAATTTATTTGCTTGTTTAACAAAGTGGACAGAACGTGATATCATCTCGTATACGATGTATGTTTGATCCTATTCAAGTTGCATTAGGATTGTGATGACGAGGCCTACACACAAGTCCTCTGCTTTCTGTGCAATTCTCAGCATTTTGTTTTGAGTATATTTTATCCCTAGATTAGTAATCAAATAAATATATATAAAAAGAATTCAAGATTAAGTATTCAAAATTTAAGCATTCAAATAATCATCCAACATTGTCTGAACAAATATCTGAATCGATCTATGAAACCACTCTATGAACCAATCTATAAATCCATCTCTGTCCATAAATTTTCAAAAACTCAAGTACCTAACCATATCCAAATGCTAACCTTAAGGTCTCTAGCTTACTGTATAGGACTCTGTCTAATATCTATATTACTTGGGAGTCTCTGTGTGTTGAATGGACCAAACAAATACACATGATGCAAAGGTAATCTTCTTCTTCGTCTGGTGGAATACATCTTCCTTTTCATCATCTCTGAATTCTATCATCATCCTGATTTTTGACATCTTATTTGCCTTGTACTTGAATTCCGACACTTTCCACTTTTCCTGTAAATTCATCATGGTATTGTGGTACTGCGAATCCTGAAAGTATGATTCCTTGGACATGTTCTTGATTTACCCGCTCCTCTTGTTTTTCACTTCTTCTCCAAACTTTCTTGTGTCTCTCATAAATATTTTATTTCATGGGAGACCTTATCATGCTTCTGCAATTTTGAGCTATGTGTTCATAGTTGTGGCATCTGTAACATTTAATATTTTGTCGGGCCACATAAGCATTTCTTGCCCGATTATTTCTTTCATAATCCCTTAAATTTGCAAACTTATGTACAAAATTAGTACAATAAAAAAATGACCATAAAATAAATTTACATACCTGGAAGTGAATTTCCTTGTGGTGTATTCCTTCTGTAATTCACTTTGGTTGTTTCTTTCACAATGATTGAAGCTTCCTTGCTTCTTGAATGTAGAGGGTCTTCTGTATTCATTTCTTTCTGATTCCTATTGACCATGATTCCATCCTTTGAGAAATTTTGCATAATTCTTTTGTTCTCTTTCTTTCGTCATGGAGCTTGAACCTTTCTCAGTTTGCATTTGGTTGTATCCTAGTCCGGACCTATCATAGTATGGCTTTTCATTGTTTATGATATTGTCCAATGTTATGGTGATATCTTGCTACATATCCTTCTTCTGAAGATATTTTCTTAGAGTGATTGCTTCCGCTTCTAACCTTTCAATCATCTTCACCTTCTCTTTTAGTTGACTTATGAGTATTTATTCAATCCTTATGTCCTCTTCTACCTGGACTTTCAACTTTATAATCATCTGTTTGACTTCCTCTGAGTTGAGATTTTGAGTTTCATTTAGTTATTTCTTGAGTAACTTGTTTTTCTTTCTTTCCTTAGTTCTTCTAAGGAACTAATAAATTATGCTCTGAGATCAAATTTTTCTTCTTCTTCTGAACTATCATAGTTTCTTGTTTGATTTTCCTTAGCCATAAATAATACCTTTTTTTGAATCACTGTCGGTTTCATCATCTTCACTAGATGAGGAATTTCCTTTTCTTGAGTATATATTTTTCTTGAAGGATTTCTTTTTGTTTTTCCATTTTCCCTTTTGATATCTCTTTTCTTTCTTGGGCTCTTCCTTTTCATCACTATTTGAATTTATGGTACAAGGACACTTATTTTAAAAATGACAAATTTTACCACAATTAAAACATTTCAACGAAACCTTACCTTTATATTTACCTATTCCCTTTTGCAACTTTCTTATGAAGTTTTCTATTTCTTCATCTTCTTCTGAATCATCGTTGCATCTACATTCTGACTTTGTATTTTTCTTGCTCTTTTTCATTGTCTTCTTGGATGATTTGAATGCTACTTCCTTTGTAACCGAGTTCTCTTGTTTTGTTCTCATTTCATAAGAAGTCAATATTCCATGTAGCTAATCCATGCTTATCTAATCCAAATTTGTTCTTTCTTCTACTGTAGAGATATTAGGATCAAATCTCATTGGAAGAGATCTTAGTACTTTTTGAACAATTATAGATTCATTAACTTCTTCTCCAAAACCTATCATTCCATTCACCATTTCATCAACTCGTAAAAAATAAGCTGCAATATTTTCATCTTTCTTCATCTTCAGCTGTTCAAATTGACCTCTGTAAGTTTGAATCTTTGTTGCCTTGAATTTGGTGTCTCCTTCATACACATTATGAATTATGTCCCAAATATCCTTTGTGGAGTTGCAATGCATAACTTTGACATATATTGAATCAACCAGGCCATTCAGGATGGCATTTTTGGCTTTTAAATTATTTTCTTCAAGTTTCTTTCCATCTTTATTTGTTAGGGGAAAGGTTGGTGCTTTGTATTCCTTTTTTATACATATTGTTTATCTCTATGATCTACCTTTTAGTGGTTAAATTGATTCCTGAAGGAACCTGCTTTGATACCAATTGTTGGATTACTGAGAAGGGGAGGGGTAAATCAATAATGAGCAATTATACAACTTATTAATCCTTTAAACCATAATGTATATTCCTTTAAATTATTCAACCATGTTCATATTTTCATCATCAATATATTTTTATATCATAAACATTAACATTCATCAGTGCACAATAAATAATAAAAACCACATCCACACAATGCACAATATAACAATATTTACGTGGAAATCCAATGTGGCAGAAATCCATGGAATGATTTTCTTATATGTCAAGAATTACATTCAAAGAAGCACCAACTTCCAATTCCCCAGCTCCAACTAGAAGGAGGCTCCAACCCCCTAGTTTCTTAGGATCCAACTTGAAGGAAGCTCCAACTACTTAGGTTCTCTATCTACAACCGAAAGGTGGATACAACCACCTAGTTCTCAACCTACAACCTAAAGGAATCTCCAACTCCCTGATTCTCTGGCAGCAACCAGAAGGAGGATACAACCCCCTTTCCTTGCCTCGTCTAACTTTCCTGAAATATATGTGCCAAATGATGAAACCACTTCCACACTATAACTGTGAGATATACCACTGTAAACTTGTACCAACCTGTACCAACAACCTGTAACCAATTATGTGTCACTGACCTATAACTAACATGTAAATGTACTAAACATGTACCAACAAAACCCAAAAGGTATGTGACTTTTATATATTGTAGCTTGTGTATATATGCACCATGTCTATACTGTCGCTTGCATATGTACACGGTTTGTATATAGCCTACATACACCTTCACTAAGTTAAGGTTTTCACCTTTTATGAAACTTCAAACACTTTTTTTCCTCTGTCACATAAACCTATAGCCTATCACTGTGTCTTATTTGTAGTTGTGCCATGTGCATACATCCTATTATACATCCCTTATCCAAGTGCATCTATGTCTCTCTAGTCATGTGTCATACATGTGTGTACAATCATGAACAAGTGTAATAATTATCGCATGGACTAGACATAAAAACCTTACTGATATGTATCCTCACACCATACAAACAACTTCACAACCACTTCACAACCAAAACCCTCAACCATGTACCAAGAAATAAAAACTATGTCTCAACACTTGAATCAACAAGATGAACCAATGAATAATACCAACATACCATTGTTATATTTTTGTAGATCTAGCTCATACCATAAGTGCCATATAGCCAAAACCCTCTTTATGGAAAAACCTCAAAACTACCATAACCATATTTCATGGATACAACAATATCCAACTACACATAAGAATATGACACACCTTTTGAATCTGTAGATAGATCTGTTGTACCTAATTACTGTAGATGTTCATGGGAGCTTGCTTTTAGAATCTGAGAACCTGACACCCCCAACAAATCACGCTTTCATGGATTTTCCCACATGTACGCACCTTGTTATACTTCCACCCCGCGTAGGTATGCATCCTTCTCCACTGCAGCCTGCATACACCTAAAAAACTATGGTTTTTTCCAGTAATTCCGCAATTCAAAAAATTTTGACGTCAACCCTTCGTGCTATCTCATAATTGCGTAACTTCATATGTATAAATGAGTACCTACAATAAACTTTACACAATAATAGATATCAAATGTGATCAATTAGGTGCTAATAGGAGAGCCTTTCTCTCTTATTTATACTTCCATGTAGCTTCCTCAAGGGGTTATCTTCTAACCCACTTGCTTCTTTTGGGGCGAACCCACTTCTAACCACTTATAACCACTCTATCCACAAATAGTAAAATCTCCACTTCTAGTTGCAACTAATTTATTTTTAATTATTTTCTTATTGCAACAACTTAATCCATGATTAACTCCTAGTTTCACCCATTATGACTATTCAACATCTTCTAGGAGTTTCTAGAATAATTTGACTTATATGAACTTCTAGGGGCTTCTAGATAACAAAAGAGGGTTCTCCAACTTCACAAGGCCATAACTCTCTAACCGTGAGGAGTTATATGGCGTTCCAGATATCATCGAAAATGGAATGACATGTATTATCCATCTAGAATAGTCTTACCTACAAATACACTAATTTGCATATCTTTAGATCTCAAAGAAACTTGAGTCCCTTAACCATATTGTTGGGGCTAGGGGAATGTGCTACCAGACATACTCAAAGGTTGACATCAATCTACAACATCACTCTCCAAGGGTTGACATCAATGACAACCAACTATCCAACTTTCCATCAATATAGACCAATTGTCTGACATCTATTCGATTGATTTCCTATAAAGACAATATACCAATTCTTGTTGAAATTGAATATTCTTCATTTAATATTTATTCATTGATTAAACCAAATTTTCATGATTTTACTTCACATTTTGAACCAATTCATTTTGGGAAGGATCAAACCAGTAATTTGATTTCTCTAATGAATCCTTATATGATGTATTTATCATTCACAAATATTATTCATTAAATTTATAATTGGCATTATAAGTTTCATGACAGGATTGCAAATCCACTTGAGGATTCATATCTTAATTTGTTTTTGAGAGAATGGTAATGCTATACTTAGTTTGTTTCTGAATGAAGATTATAAAGGTAAACATAAGTATGACGTGTTTATTTTTATTTCTGAAATACTTCAATTCATCTTACTAATTGGAAATTTCTTTGTCTTTACAGGATTGGAGATACTTCAATGACTACACTGGAAATTTGATTTCACTTAGTATCATAATCTTTAGAGTAGTTTAGAGTAGGTTTAGGAGTATATTATTTTTTTTTCCTTTTTCTCTTTTTCTTTTTGAATAATGTAGTTATGAAGATACACTAATATCAAATGCACAAGGTGAGCCATCATCAGAGTACAGTAAGAGAAGCTTATTTTAAATAATTTTTTGTCTTTGTTATTCATATACTTGTTCATAATTAGTTTGGTTAAGAATTTATGTTCATAATTCATTAATTATGAAATGTTTAATTCCATCATATTTAAAAAATAATATTTTAGAAATAATATTTTTAAAAGAAAGTAAAGAGATAAGAAAATCAATCTTTAAAATTCACATTAATTTTCCCTTGAGAAAAAAATTCTCGAACTTGGCTTGTCAATGCACATAACTGCATTTTAATCATAGATTTTTCTTATTACTTCTTCTTAATATTGGTTTGATTTTACGCTTAATTAAATTGACATCTCATGCATAGAATTGTTCTATCTTAAGGAAAGGACTTATCCATATACACAAAATTTAGTTCAGATTCATTATTAAAATTTAGTTCTTCCTTTTGGTTTGGTATTTTGATTCATATTGAGATGTTAGTTTGAATTTGTTTTATTTATTGTTTGTATTCATTTTTACTTGAAGTTTGAAAGAGTTTGAAAATAAATAATGACATTTGGTTTTACTATTGAGTCTATTTCTATATCTCTCTTAAAATAAATTTGAAGTTTGACGTTAAGGAAATTTTTTCTTAAGGAAATTCTTGCTTTATTAAAATCTATTACCATGATACAATATTTATTCGATTTCTATCAATAGAAGAATGAAGTAAAAAATTTCAAGTATTATTCAAAGATTATATCTTTTCAGAAATAATTAAAAAAAAGAGAGTTCAGTTTTAAAGAAATGTATTTTAAGAAACCAAGGGAAATCAATGATTCTAGTAATCATTTGACCTTTAACGCCAACCTGTCTCTTAAGTATTTTTTAGACCTGCCCCCCATTTACTAGACAATCTCAATTGAGATTAACAATAATTACTCATGGTTCTAGCTCCTCTTTATTATGTCTTTACGGGATAAAAGAACTTAGGTAAAACAGGTTTAAGAGACATCCATGTCAAGGTTAAAGACGCCTGGTGGCGATAATGGCTTCGTCTATGACATAAGGGATTCCAAATAATAACTCAAATAAATATACATATAAATATTTCAGAATCTACATTTCATCCCACACCTTTAAGGGGTTTCTGAGTCTTCTTCCCCGTAAGAAAATAGGTAGGGTAGGGTGCTTAATTATGAATATAAGACCAGTATAATGGGACCCGGGCATCTAATATGGGTTGAAAGTTAATCTTGTCGAGGCTATGAATGCCTGTTGGAAGAAGTGGCCATACCTATGGTATTGGAATCATCCTTATATATTAATTATTCATTTGGTAACCTGGTAGTTTTAGAGTTTATTCCTAGTAAAGTGTACCTTGTCATCAATAAATTTATATCTTATTCTTCAAATCTCTTTGGATAATATTTGAAATATTTATGTTGATTTGACAATTTTTTAAATTCAGTTTTAAATAGAAATCACAGTTTTAGAAATAAGAAATGCAATATGACCCTTATTTTTTATTCCTTATGTTTGTAAGCCTTTAAATTATTTAACCAGATATAATTGTTGTGTCCCAGTGTGTCTTCATTTGTTGCCCCCCCCAACAATCCCCTTAATGTTTTGCAAACAATTCAAGGATACCCCCTTCATTTTTTAAAAATATTGTTTTCATGACTCTCGACACTATCTTGCTTGATTTGAGAAGATGATTTTATGGCTTCTTTTTGGCATGATGGTTGGTTTGTAATCTGATTGTATCGACTGGATATTTTTGCCTACTAAATAGTCCCGCAATTTTGTTTTCTTTTATGACTGGTGGAATCGACAACTAAGACGATGTCATACTCGCATGACATAGGATCGATTCCAACCGCTACCACTATAACCTCCAGGTTCCATACATATGCCTCTTCTGCAGACACGGGTAAATTGGGGGGAATTTGAACCGAGAACCTCATTGAACATAACACTTCATACCACGACACTTGCCAATTGAGCTTCCCCTTGGAGGCTATAGTCTTGGAATTGTTATAACAAATAGTAACATCTTTATTTTTTTGGATTGATTAAAATATGGGTGCTTTTTGTTTTTAATGTAAAATTTTTATTTGTTTGAGTTTCTTTTATTTGAGTGGTTTTCTTTGAATTATTATTTTGTGATTTAAATGATTCCACTAGAAATTATTATTTTGAATATGCTAATTATTGAAAATGACTTTAAAATTGATTCTTCATTCTTATATCGATTATTTTTTGTTTTGAATTTCATGATTTTCAACATGAAATTCGAAACATGAGTACGAAGAATTTCTTTATATTTTTCAATAATTAAAAAATGGTTTCATAACATGTTTTTATTTCCAGGTCTTCTTTATTGGTTAATGAATGAAAACTATGGTTATCATCATGATTCGACGATGGAATCCAAGAATAGATTTGTTATTAATTTTATACACTTGTTCTTGTTTTCCTAATCCTATTTTGATTACATTTAAAAAAAGAATGATCTCATTTGGGCATGAGCTACAAAACTAGATTTTGATGAATAGTCAATAAATGAATTTATTTGGTATTAGTCCTAGTGGTCATAATCCTTATCATAACTTGAAACTATGAACAACGGTTAAATTTGTTTTATGTATTTGGACCTTTTATTTGAATTACATGACATTACAAAGGTCATTAATATGAAAGTTCTTGTTTCATAGGTCACAACACACTTTACTATAATGTCATAGTTTTCAAGTCATTATTATTATTACTTGGTTATTATGCAAAGTTATTTGCAATCAAATTGTTTTAACGATAATTCTTAATAACCACGTACTTCTAAAAACTGAAATGATTACATGTTACACTATGTTTAAGACATGCAACTAATAAAACAATTGTGGCTTGTATTGTTTATCGTCAATTAAATGACAAAGAGGCCAAGGTGGGTGACATTGAAATTGTAGTGAATAAAACAGTAATAGCATGAGTTACCCATTTTCCAGTAGAAAGAGAAAAGTGGTCCAAGATTTGTCCAGTGATTTAACAATTCATTTTTGTGCATATTTTTATTGTTTGTTTGTAAAATAAGAATAGATTTAAGTTTATTTTTATTTGTTTGTATTTTTTTATTATATTAATAATTAAACATTTAATTTAAAACAATACATAATGGACCATTCCATAGTTATTCTCAATTTTTTTTTTATTATTAGGGTTTTTTTTTTTTTTGCATGAACAGACGCTTAAATTATTTGTTTTATTTTGTTTGCTATTATTAATGATTGTTTTGATTGTTTTGTTTGTAGGATATCATACTACATATCATGGAAGATATTTTGAATTGTTGGTTTTGGAAGAGTCGTTTCTAAAAGGATTGAAATGAGAAAACCACAAAATCACGTCACTTCATTGGAGGAAAAAATAAATCTTAATATTTGGGAAAACGATGAAGAATATCAAGAAACGGTAAAACAACCCACTTTCATAACATACCGATTTGCCTTTCTCTTGATCATTTTCTCCCAAAACTGCATGGTTTAGGAGTTGCAGATGGATCTTTGACACAAAATTTTCCATATTTTGTGTTGCGGCCACCCTTCAATTTGGCATTTTGTTTGAGCGACTTAGGGATTTGGGATATTGATGTTTAGCGTGAAATTAATTAAATTAGATTAGTTTTTGAATTCTGGGTTGATATATAAGGATATCATAACTATGCAGAAATGATGCTAAAATGATGAAATAAACTCTAGATTGTAATGGGGAAAACAATGAACAAATGTTGTTCTTTAGACTTGTGTTTGTGAGTTTATTTTGAATATTTTAATGTATGATTTTTACTTATTTTAATACATGC